>CP139503.1:285090427-285322293 GCA_021014915.2 Artemisia tridentata subsp. tridentata
CATATCATCTCGGCTCATTCGTTAAACATCTCGTGTACAACCATATCATCTCGGCTCATTCGTTAAACTTAGTTAAAAATGATGTTAATTAAGTATTAATAACTTAACTTAGTTAAAAATGATGTAAATATTTTTTATAAAAGTTTTAAATTAATTAAAGATAATTTACAAAATATTTAAATTGAATTTAAATGATTTAATAGTGATTTAACTTAATGAAAATGTTTTAAAAATAATTTTAAATGATTTAAATTAAGTATAAATGATTTAATTTTATTAGATAAAAGTGATATAAATAATTTTAAAAAGTTTTAATTTAATAAAATATGATTTAGAAAATTTTTAGATTAATTTAAAAGAATTAATATTGATTTTAGTTAGTTGCAATTATTCAAAAGAGTTTTTTTTTTTTTTTTTAGTTAATATACTTTCCGCGGGGACATGTCCCCGCAGAAAGATTTCACTAAAAAATTAATTTTCCCTCGTAGAATTTACTTTATCCCGCCAAAGGTTTTGGCGAATAATTACATCTTTTTAGTGGGGACATGTCCCCGCCAAAACGTATGGCTAAATGACAAATTTACATTCGGCGGGGACATGTCCCCGCCGAAAGTAATAGCTAATACCTACCCTCTATATTTTCAGATCTAACACTTAGCGAAAATAAAAAATAAAACTCATCATCTCTAAGCTTCTGCTGCTTCTGCTTCTACTTATCTCCGCCACCACCACAACATCACCATCTCCACCTCCACCACAACACCACCACCACGACAACACCATCATCTCCACCACAACACCACACTCGCACTACTGTGCACGTTTAATTTTCCCCTCTCATCGTTTAATTCTTTCCTCAAAACCTCTCATCGATTAATTCTTTCTTTTTCTCATCTCATTTCTTCCTTTATCCATCTCGTTTACAAAACCCAGGTATTAATTTTTGTTAATTTCTTGATTTTTCTTATTTTTTTATATGTTAATTTTTGTTAATTTTTTTATATGTGTTAATTTTTGATATATGTGTGTATGTTTTTTTTTATTTTTAAAAATTTTTTTGTTAATTTTTTTTGGGTACAGTTGCTGCTGAGAACCGAAGAGGAGACCCGAAGCCGAGAACCAAAGCCGGGACCATAGGTTTTCTTTAAAATTTTTATTTATTTATTTATTATTTTTTTTTATGTATTACCGGGGACATGTCGCCGCCAAAAGTTTATAGTGATGAATTTGTGTTTGGATTAGTTTATCAGTTAGTTTATAGGCATATATGCATTAGATAGGAAAGTAGACAATAGCAGCAGCCGTGGATGATTGTGTGCTAAGTAGACAATAGCAGCAGCCACTTGTCTCATTCGTTAGACCAGCCGAGATAATTTAGACAATAGCAGCAATGACTTTTTATGTGTTTGTTTTAGTTGTATTCAGCTTTAATTGGTTTAATAGCATCAAGTGCACACTTTCAAAACCGAGCACAAAATGCTCAATTTCTAGTTTCTTTGCTTCCATTAATCTATCTGTAACTAAAAATGCTACAAATCATTCCTGTACCAGCTTCCATTATTTAGCCTTTTTTTTTTCTAGACTTGACATATTTATTAAAGAATTCTATGATTTGGAAAGCATCATACAAAATTGAACAGGAGTAGCTACATGACAATGACAGTCATCGCATCAGATACTATCAAATGTGGTGACAAGTGTATGACCTGCAACAAACACATACCTACATGTTTTGCAATCCACAATTTCTAGGTTTAGCATATAATACCAAGGATTAACGTATAAAAATTTGATAAATACAACCAATAATTCAGTTATCCCACATAATTCCCTAAATGAGTATTTAGTAGTATAATTTTCCCAAATACTTATAAGTCAACTATTAGCACGAGTCTCAAATGGATACTATGAACAAACGGATGCACTAAAGTACCTCAGACGGATGCACTAAAGTGCCTGAAACGGATGTACTAGAGTACTTCAAACGGATGCACTAAAGTACCTCCCGATATGCCATTCTTTATAGAATGAACAAGACTCGTTTAAGTGACCATAAGATATTTCAAACTACATATCATTTAATAAAGCCAGTGACTTTCCTGTCCTACAAATTTACCCATTTTGGCCCATTGTTTGACACTCTGAACCACCCCCATTACCAGATCAATTATCATAGATCTTTACATTTACACAAAAATATGTTAATACCACAACAAACAATTACCTTCAGATTGCTCAGCATCTTCACAGTGGCAGGATTAAAATAAAGCTGCACAATAGTTCTCCATAATCAGATATATGGTGTTACACAGAAAATATGTTAATACCACAAGAAAATAGGCTACCAATAAACGATGTCACGAGCAAGTAAACAGCCTATATTCTTAAGATAAGTGAATCCTCCTTAATGACGGTCTACTTTTTAAAAGGTAGACCGACTCTCCTAATAAGGCTCACAGGTTCAGTTCACTTTGATAATAATAATAAGCATGGGGATTTAATCCCCTACTACTCTATTAATATAACTACCAATTGCAAATTACAAAATGACCCTCCACTCAGTTTATAGAATCACTAAAGCGGACGTACCTGCATTGTGTACTTCAGATAGTTGTTGATAGCATAGAGAAGGGCTGGAACAGCAAGAAGCACATTACTGTGGGTTGCCTGTAGAAAGAGTGATGACAGAAATCAACACACGAGCTTACTAGTTAGCTGCTTTATCAAAACAGAACCAATGGCTACATCATGTGGTGAAGCTAAGCATATCGTTTGTTTGTATGCTGTTATCAATAGTCATGTACAGTAGTGACATGAATCAGAAGCTTCAGTGCTAATCAATAAGAAAATTCCCATAAAAGAAGTGTGCTTACGCACATCTGACTTTTATTACACTCATTGAGAAAACTAGATTTGAACAACAATTTAAAGATGAGAGAAGATAAAACTTCAAACATAAGAAAAACACTCAAGCATAGACTACCAATTATAGGCAGTAGTGACATAAAAGTGGATAAGGGCTGAAATATCATCATGAAATCATGGGCAAAAGAAAAAACTCTAATTAACCAAGCAACATGCGCTAGTACATATAACCCATATCTTGAAATGCTGACTGGGATACCTGTACAAAATTGGCGACCGAAAGAAGTGGCTTCTCTCCCACCTTCTGATTTCTAGCCTGTAAAGCCACAAATTAAATAGTTTAAACAACCATTTGTTACAGAAAGACATTACACTACTTTGTAAATTATAAGTCTTCAAAGTACACCAAAATGATGCGGAAGATAAAAAATGAACGGCGCTGCCATTTATATTTCACCATTAATTACTCATACACATATTCTGTTTTTCTTTAGTTGCATTCTACTAAGCATATCCAGGCACATTATCATAGGATAGAACTTCAGCATATCCATAATTTATGGGCACAAAAAAAAAAAAACAAAAAAAAAAGGAAAGACTCAGGTACGCGAGTAAAAGATCTCAAAAGGATGTATATGGATATCTGTCTAGTAACTTTGAGAATTCATATTCGTTGGGCAGACAATCGGCATTATTTCACTGAAAAAAATTCTTATATCTATGAATAGGATAAATGATCCAACATACTTCCTACCCACAAAATGATCAAGGAAAAGCATGCATCGATTTTTAAGCACAAGACGGTAACAGATTGAACTGACATCAGTTTGTAGCCTTCTTTACTATTTTTAGTCGCGTTTGGGATTGCTTATTAATTATGCGTTCGGGATTTTTAGTCATGTTTGGGTAGCAGATTGATCATATGTTTTTTTTGCAATCTGAAGGTAATTGTTTATGATGCCATAATATGTTTATCGATGCACTAAACATACACACAGATGTCCAAGTAGTTCTAACGATGAACTAAACATACAAATTGATGCCCTACTATGACCAATGATGCACTAAACATACAAACGGATGCCCTAATGTACTGATGCCCTAATGTGTTCATCGATGCACTAAACATACACATTGATGCCTTAATATTTCTAGCGATTCACTAATCATACTCACTGATGCCCTAATATGTTCATCGACGCACTTAACATACAAACAGATGCCTAACTATGACCAACAACGCATTAAACATACAAACGGGTGCCTACTATAACCAACGATGCACTAAACATACAAATGGATACACTAACATACACACTGATTCCTTAATATGTCTGGCGATGCACTAATCATACTCACTGATGCCCTAATATGTTCATCGACGCACTAAACATACAAACAGATGCCCAAGTACTTCCAACGATGCACTAAACATACAAATGGATGCCCTACTATAACCAACGATGCACTAAACATACAAACGGATACACTAAACACACAGATGCCTTAATATGTCTAACGATGCACTAATCATACTCACTGATGCCCTAATAATACTCGTTGATGCTCTAATATGTTCAACGATGCACTAAATATACAAACATTCAACCTGATGCAACAACCACAAACACAGATGCACTAATACAATCTGGTGCCCTAACGTGTAATCTGATGCTGCAAACATACACACAGATGCCCTAATTTTTACACATATTCACATATTCACGTATGCTGCAAATTAGTGCATCGCAGTTATAAAATCTTATTCAGATATTTTATCAAACGCCTTATGAGCAATTTTAATAAACACATTTTATCTACACAGATGCCCTAATTTTTACACATATTCACAAAAATACTAATTATGATATAATTTACCCAATGATGCACAAAATAACATAAATATTGAACAATTAATAATTATAGACTTACTATTGTTCGATTTCTCAAGTTCGATTTCATGGCTCTTTTTCTTTGTTCGTGGACTTTATTCGAGTTGCTGAGATTGAAAATTATACATAAATATAAATTTTTTAATAAAGACGAATCTACAAAATTAGGTCAGCTGCGATTGATTCAGAAATTGCTTTTTCTTCATCTTTCTGATAGTATATTGCGAGTGAATCACATAATTATTGGATTTAGATCGGGATTTGGGAATCGGTTTTAATGGTGTTTTATGACAGGTGGTGGTGTGACGGTGACGGCGGCGACAGTGGTGGTGGTGACCGTGAGTGTGTGTTTGAATACAGTGTGTTTGTATCAGTATTAAAAAAAGACCGTTCTTTCTTTTTCTTTTTTTTGTTTTTTCTTTTTTTACCCTGAACTCTTAATTATTTTCATAATTTACCCTGTAACTATTTTTCTCACTTTTCTAACTAATTATACTTTTCTCTAGAACCAACCCCTATATATATATATATATATATATATATATATATATATATATATATAGGCCAAAACATGGGAAAACGGTCATATGACCGTTTCGGTCTGCTGTTTTGCATTCCAAGTTCCAACGTTCAAAACGGTTTAAACCGATTTCGAAAACCAGTTTAAACCGGTTTTAAAACTGATCGCTAAAAAAAAGAAACCGGGTATAAAACCGGCGGTTCGGTTAAAGGGAAACCAGTTTTTACGGAAATTGGTTTTTGGTTTTTTTGTCCGATGAGATCGGTTTTCTGTTTTTTTTTTCACCTTCTAATGTGGGCGGTGCCCTCTATATTATCTCCAACAGTTCTAGTTTTCAGTGTAAACTTTTTCATATTTTTGGGCTTTTAATAAGTTTTCCTTCGGCCCATGATTCAGATGCCCTCAACACCACTTTCAAATTCACATACAAGCCTTCTAAATATATTATTTGGATAATTGTCTAGAAATGTAATCAACTTGACACTTTTTCTTTGTTATGTACTCAACTTTTAATTTTTTTATTTTATGTATCAATCTCTCTAATCTTTCTTATTGTATGTATCATTCTTTTAATATTTCTTATTGTATGTATCATTAGTGTTAAGTGTTGTATTTGTTAAGAGTTAACTACATTTTGGTCCTTGTGGTTTGCCGGGTGTAACACTTTTAGTCCATTTGTTTGGTCTCCAATACATAACCTCAGTTAGTCCGAAATACATAACCACCGCCCACCACCGCCACTTATTACCAATCACCGCGGCCATACACCACCGCCACACACCACCACCTACCACCACCAATTACCACAACCACTACCAATCACCACCACCACGCACCACCGCCACCCGCTGCCACCACCGCCACCCACAACAACAACCAATCACCACCACCACGCACCATCGCCACCCAACGCCACCACCGTCGGTGGTGGCGTGGTTGGCGGTGGTGGCGGTGGGTGGCGGTGGTGCGTGGTGGTGGTAGGTGGCGGTGGTAGCAGTGGGTGGCGGTGGTGCGTGGTGCTGGTGATTGGTAGTGGTGGTGGTAAGTGGTAGGTGGTGTTGGTAGGTGGTGGTGGTGGGTGGCGGTAAAGGTAATAGGTGGCAGTGGTGAGTGGCGGTGGTGATTGGTAGTTGTGGTGGTAATTGGTGGTGGTGGGAGGTGGGTGGTGGTGGTGGTGGTGGCGGTGGTGGGTGGTTGTTATGTATTTCGGACTAATTGAGGTTAAGTATTGGAGACCAAACAAATGGGCTAAAAATGTTACACCCGACAAACCACAAGGACAAAAAATGTAGTCAACTCTTAACAAATACAACAATTAACACTAATGATACATAGGATTTGAAATAATAAAAGAATGATACATACAATAAGAAAGATTAGAGAGTTTGATACAGACAATAAAAAAATTAAAAGTTAAGTATACAAAAAAAAAAGTGTTAAGTTAAATACATTTTTAGACAATTATCCCTATATTATTAATAGCCTTTAACCCACGTATAAACATCGAAGACAAAAGCAATTTAAAGTTTTAAGGAGTACCTATTAGTTTAATACTTAAATGTTCTTTGTTTCTTTCTTACTTTGGGTGTCTCGTAATCTCATATTCAAATTTCGAATTTAATGGCCACTATTGACGTGTAATTTCTAAACAACCAAATACTAGTACTAATTGTTGGTACATTATATCACTAGGGGTGTGATTCGGGTTGACCCGGTCGGGTTCGGGTCAACTCGGGTCAAGGCCCCTAAAAAATTACCCGAACCCGACCCTGTTTGAACTCGGGTCAACTCGGGTCGGGTCAATTCGGGTCTCGGGTCAACTCGGGTCGGGTCAATTCGGGTCGGGTCAACTCGGGTTTGGGGTCAACCCGAGTTTTTGCCTTGTAATTTGTTAGTTTTCTCGGGTCAATCGGGTTCGGGTCGGGTTCGGGTCGGGTCAAGGCTCCTAAAAACATACCCGAACCCGACCTTGTTTAGAACTCGGGTCAATTCGGGTTGACCCGATTGACCCGAATATAAATTCGGGTCAATTCGGGTTGACCCGAATTGACTCGGGTCGGCTCGGGTTCGGGTCGGGTTCGGGTCGGGTCGGCCCGAATGACACCCCTAGTTGGTACATTATATCAGTAGAATTGTAATAAAATTTCTAGACTAAACTACAAAATACATCCCTGTGGTTTGGTTAATTTCACACGATACATCCCTCCCAAAAAAGTTGCGCCATACACATCCCTCCGTTAGTAAAAGTCAGACACAATACATCCCTTCGTTAAAAAAAGGACTAACGGCGCAAACCATTTCTCCGTTATCTCCTAACGAGATAGAAAATGTTTACACCGTTAGTCCTCTGGGTTAACTCTATTTGCACCGTTAGTCATTTTTTACGTTTTCGTCCGTTTTTTTTACGTTTTCGTCCACTTTTTTTACGTTTTCGTCCATTTTTTTACGTTTACGTCCGCTTTTTTTACGTTTTCATCCGTTTGGTTTCAAGGATTGACTTAATCAGCTGACTCGAATCATTTATAAAAATTCGAAAAAATTTATAAAAATTCAAAAAATTTATATAAATTCGAAAAAATTTATAAAAATTCAAAAAATTTATAAAAATTCAAAAAATTATAAATTTTTTGAATTTTTATAAATTTTTCGAATTTATATAAGTTTTTTGAATTTTTATAAATTTTTTGAATTTTTATAAATTTTTCAAATTTATATTAGTTTTCTCGAATTTTTATAATTTTTTTGAATTTTTATAAATTTTTCGAATTTATATAAGTTTTTTCGAATTTTTATAAATTTTTTGAATTTTTATAAATTTTTCGAATTTATATAAGTTTTTTTGAATTTTTATAGATTTTTTGAATTTTTATAAATTTTTCGAATTTATATTAGTTTTTTCGAATTTTTATAATTTTTTTGAATTTTTATAAATTTTTTGAATTTTTATAAATTTTTTCGAACTTATATAAATTTTTTGAATTTTTATAAATTTTTTCGAATTTTTATAAATGATTCGAGTCAGCTGATTAAGTCAATCCTTGAAACCAAACGGACGAAAACGTAAAAAAGCGGACGTAAACGTAAAAAAATGGACGAAAACGTAAAAAAGTGGACGAAAACGTAAAAAAACGGACGAAAACGTAAAAAATGACTAACGGTGCAAATAGAGTTAACCCAGAGGACTAACGGTGTAAACATTTTCTATCTCGTTAGGAGATAACGGAGAAATGGTTTGCGCCGTTAGTCCTTTTTTTAACGGAGGGATGTATTGTGTCTGACTTATACTAACGGAGGGATGTGTATGGCGCAACTTTTTTGGGAGGGATGTATCGTGTGAAATTGACCAAACCACAAGGATGTATTTTGTAGTTTACTCAAATTTCTATTCAAGAAAAGTACCTTTGTAACTAAGGGCCAGTTTGGTTTGCAGGTTTAGGATTAAAATTTGGATTTAGATTTAAATTTAGATTTAGATTTAATGTTAGAGAAATAAAAATAATAAAAAGAAAAAAAATATATATTTTTCAATCAAAAAGGCCCACTCGAATATTTTTTATACAAAAATATGAAAAAGACGAAATAGCAATTTGGATTCACAGTGTATTTATGTTGCATTTATCATCGGACCCACTTGAATAAGTATTTTTTATCAAAACCTCCCCTCCTAGCCATGATTTGAAGATGCCAAGATATTTGGTTTTGGCGGGTCCTCATTAACCCTATCCCTACCGACCCACATTATATATATGTTTAATTCACAAACAAAACGCCGCCGTTTTGCCCCTATTTTTCCCGCCAAAAACTGCGGGCTAACTGCAGGCTAAAATTAGCCCAATCTGTTGGCCTTTGTAACTATGTAGCCCAAGTAACCCACTTATACATATTATACAGATATTATACGATGAAGATTCAAGAAGAAGCTAGAACACCATAGCCTCATCTGGATACCACAGCATAGCATCATCTTGCTACCGGTTTTTCAAATCAACCAATAAGTTCACCTATTTGAGGTATGTAAACATGAAATCTTTGGACTTCAGAAGCTCGGAGCAAGAAGGTTGCAACAATAAATCCGAAATCTTAAGTGACTTCAAATCTTCAGGTTCAACTTAATTGTTGGGGAAGGTTTTAATTTATCCATGTTTATAAAGATTTAATTTTTATGAGATTTTTGTTTAACTGTTAGGGTTTCAATTTTTGGGGCTTCTTTTGCTTTAAATTTTTTGCTGGAAGATTACTGGGAAAATCAACAAGGTATGTATGCTTATTAATTAATTATTTAGTTTGAGTGTTTAGATTGCTTATTTCTTATGTTCACGGTTGTATTTAAAGTAAGAAATCCAAGTATAGAGAAAAAAAAAAAAAAAAAAAAAAGAAAAAAAGAAAAAAAAAACGATTTTCAAGGGGATGTTTGTTTCAACTGATGTTTTGTTATGCTTAGTTCGGTGAACTTATTGTTAACGACACGCGGTGCAGGGCAAAACATCACAGACACATCTTGGTTTGGGTTAGGATCATTTTCTCGAGTTAGGGGGATATAACAAGTTAAGTTTCAATAGCGTACCCAAATTATGTTTTCGTTTGTATGTTTTGAATTTTCTCCACGTCTTTGCAGGGATACGCATACTGAATTGGGATTGTTTGACAGTTTCATTTGTAGTAACCTTTAGTAATTCGTTTGTCACAGGTTTTGGTTTTGCTGAGGATAGAGGAACGGGATTGTACCAAATTCTGGAACGGTGTTGCTTATCAACCTCAATAGCCACAATACTTGGCAAGCTCATCAGCAGGATTGCGAACTATTAAGCGTGTTGAACAATTCTTACAAGAGCTTAAGGTTTCTTACTATCTTATAATAGCTAATGTATTATAATGTATTATTATCTTATTCATACTCTTTGAGGTATTGGCTTTCATATTTTTTGTTTTTGTTTTTGGCCTTCTAATTTAATCTACATTTACTTTCCAGCGCTTCATTGCAAAGAGATTAGCTACATGGTCCATATGTATGTAACTCGGTTATCTATTCAAGGTAAGAAAAATTTTTAAACACAAGACATATATAAGGAACATGTACGAAATGATTCTGAGTATGCTGACTTTTTTTCAAACTGCTATTACTACAGCTGCAGACGGAATAACGCGACAACAGTTAAGTGGAATACATACAAATACCGGGAACCTACATTCTATGAGTCAAGGTGAATAAATAAAATGGTTTTTTATGAGCTCTATTCGACAAATTCGGCAGATTACTTATGATTTCACATGCATTTCGCATATATTCTGAGCACTTATACTTGATTTTCACTTATATTTTTGCATATTTTTTATTGTATTAATCTTTCGTCAGTTGGTGTATTTTGCAGTCATCATTACAATATTACGCCGGGTCAGTCAGTTTTCATGCTAAAAGAAAAGGGATCTCCCGCGGCCAAACAGCAAGCAAAAGGCAGTTCGACATTTGTATCAGGTAAGGTTGCATAAAATTTTTCTAACCGCACTTGCCCTGCATCACTACAATCAGACGAGCATGGTATGTATATTCCTGTAATTTAACATGTGTAAATATACGAACTGCTGATATACATGGTTGTCCGGTTGTAAACAATGACAAACCACATGTACCAGTTGCATCTCTGTTAATGCTTGCATTATTTTTCTTATGCCTTCATCTTATACATGTTTTCCTTTAGATAATTGTATCTATGCATTTTATAGCCTTCATTTTCTGTACATGTGCAGAGCGTGATCGAATATGCTGATACAGTATTCGTTTTTTCTCGGCTGTGTAGATGAAAATGCGCAGACGACCAGCCAGCCCCACGGTCACTAAACAAAATTCAGGTAATAACATGCGATGGTTTTTAAGGCAAATGAATTTTCATATGGCGCCGCATAAATATGCTACTTTATTTATACGAAATGAATGAATGAGTGTACGTAATTCGAAAGTCACAAATATGGTCTGTCGTGTGGCAGCCGGTTTAGGAGGCGAAAGCGGAAAGTCAAGGGACAATGGAGTGCGCTAAAGAGAAGGTTGAAAATGTATACAAACCAATGAAAGCAGGAGAGGGTTTAGAGGCCGAGATAGAGGCAGTGGGCAACAAGTACTACCTTAGGAGAGAAAGGTATCTGACTTCCTTTCCGAGCATTAGAGTATTCTTATTTTTTGCGCGTGCAATATAGTCATAGTATTTGTGGTTCGTTTTTTACATTGCATGATTGAGGCTTAGATCAAACTTTTATTCACACGTTGCCGGTTTTTATGTATAAAGAGGTTGTGGGTACTAAAGAGTAATTTGATTGTGTAGTTTGTTTGTGTGAGTTTTGTGAAATTGATATGTTAAGATTGTTGCCAACTTGCAGCCATGCTAATACCTTATTGAACATAATGGATCCTCTAATATATGCAGTTACCGTTGATTGATAATATGATGCAATATTTGTTTTACCATTATGTTGTTCCTGGCGTGATATTTATGAAAGAGTGTATTTTTTATAATTATAACAAAGACACATAGCTGTTTGGTTAAAGAATTGCATATGATGCCTGTTGATCCAAAAAAGTAATACTATATGATGCAAAAAAAGTTTTAACCCTGGATTAGAGAAACATAAGTAATTAACCAAAGTGTAGGAGCAAAAATATAATCAGTTAGAACTGATGCTGGTTTTATATGTTTCCTCATCAATCAAAGTTGAAATAACCAGCACGAAAATGAAATGTTATAAGCGTGAATTAAAGTTTTCAGGACATGAACTCACATTGACTCGGCTTAACATCTGTTACAAACTTACTACTGCGCGCTGGGAGCTGCATGTTCCTAATCTGGTGTAAGTGTACTGATGAACTCAAATAAGTACATTTTATTACCATCATTTATCCTAATAATTTGACTTGTTTTATTATATTATGTATGAGGATTGATACTTAATCGTTTACTTTTGTAATTCTCAGGTAAAAACAAGCATTTGGTGAAACTTGGCGATTTTAGACTAATTATGGAGCAAAACATGCAAGAAGTTAAGAGTCTACTGAAATGTACAAGATCAAGACTATTCTGCTCCAGATGCGCCGCATCTTGCTTATTACATACGGCGCATCACTATCAAGATTTCACCAGATACGATCCAAGATACAAGAGGACATGCGCCGCATCTATTTATGGAGTTACGCCGCATCTTCTGGCGGTGTACGAATATTCCTGAATATATTAATCTTGGACCCCACGCGAAGTTAAGTCAATGCGCCGCATCTACTTACTAGATGCGCCGCATCTTACCCTCAGACGGAAACTATAAATACCCCAAGACCAGACGAATTTCGAGAAAAAATATTATATACGAGGTACGAAGACCACAGAAACCTAAGGCCGAATTCAGAAGAATAGGCAGCACAAGACACACCCGAACGAAGATACAAGAGCTGTAAGAAGGTGCTGCATGTGTTTAATTCATTAAGTAGTTTTGTTTTATTGTGTTAGTAAACTTTAATTCATCAGGATTGATGGCTTGTGTAATGTGACAACGGAAAGATTGCACTCCCTTAAAACTGCTTTCCCATCAATTAAAGTTTATATGTTGATGTCTTTGGTTACTACTTATTAGTGCATTGATAACCTCGGTGTTTATTAGTGGCCTGCGCATTTGACTACGGAAGAGAATGTGGCTCCCATGGTTGTTACTAAATTGATCACTTAGGAATAACTTTTAGACATAAGTAATCATTAAGGGTTTACTCGCCGATAAGAATAGGGCCAACGAGAAAGGGTTAACTACATACACTTCATATAAAACTATCAATAAAACAAGTGACAATCTACTTAATCATCAGGACAGATCTTCTTATTGTCTCAAGTATTTATCTGTGTACGTGTGTGCTATTCGCTGATTCGTGCCTATTGGTTTAGTTTATTATTTAATTGCAACCAAATCGTGCCAGTCTCTTAGGCTGAACCCCCTTGCGTTAGATTAGGTTGTATAGCTAACTTAGAATATTAAAATACTGATTAGAATAACGAGATAATACGTTCCACTCTTAGTGATCGAAACTCTACTTACCATTATATTCATACTGACCGGGTACACTGCTCGTTAAGTGTGTGTGTTATTGATAAGTCGGCTAAATATAAATTTAAAACTTGAGTAGCCATTAATACTGCTAAACCGCAACGACACATCGCACGCAGCAAGTTTTTGGCGCCGCTGCCGGGGAGTGAATTGTTATTATCTGTTAATTTGATTAGTATTTTTATTAGGATTTTAATTTTTTTTAATCTAATTGCTAACTGTGTTGTATATTTAGTTAATTTGCATTCATTGTATTATTTGCATATTTTCTGTTTTTGTGTGATTATTTGTTTGCTTTTATTTGTGTTTATTTTCGTTTGTGTTTTTATTTGTTTTTATTTTTCGTATTTTTTGTATTCTGCTATCGTTGTACTGAGCTTAATCGAACGATACGGCGCATCTGATCTCTCAGATACGGCGTATTGCGTTTAATTTTTTATAAAATACAACGCGTTTAATTAATTCGATACGACGCATCTTTTCCAAGATACGGCGTATCTGTTTTTAATAAAAAAAATTTCTAAACGTTAACGCCATACGACGCATCTGCCTTAGCAGATACGGCGTATCTATTATTTTAATTAAAAACAGTTTTCGAATTATTAAACAGATACGACGCATCGATCTCTGTCGATACGGCGTATCTTCTGAATCAAAAATCTTTTATTTTGAAACGTAAAGAAAATACGGCGCATTAACTTTTGTTAATACGACGCATTTAATTTTAAATAAATATCGATTTTTGATTATTAAACTGATACGGCGCATTCTAAATTTCTAAGCGGCGTATCTATTTTCTTAATAAAGTCTGATTTAATTTTAACGATTATAAGATACGGCGTATCCAACTTTTTGGATACCGCGCATCGTCTGCAGATATCAGCAACTTTTATTTTTCTTATCTCCGAGCGGAAAATACTCTGACCCTTATACCTGGAAACTTTTACTTTGAAATCTACCTCTCTTTAATTTTCAGGAACAATGTTCGATATTTTCCCCAACTTGTTCGGAAGGCCCCAAAGAAATCTTACCATGGAAGAGTTTGCACTACAAATCGCTCAAGCCAATGAAAAAGAACATCATGAAGCAAGAAACTTTATTAATGAATTCAAAGGCAGTCATGAGCTGTTACTAAAGGAACAAAACAACATGATTTATAGATTGACAATTGAAGTGCACCAATTGTCGACGGTGCTTAACAGGGTTCTTTTGGTAAAGCAAGACTTGAAAGGGATTACAACTAGAGGC
The DNA here is from genome assembly GCA_021014915.2 of Artemisia tridentata subsp. tridentata. Classification (NCBI taxonomy): domain Eukaryota; kingdom Viridiplantae; phylum Streptophyta; class Magnoliopsida; order Asterales; family Asteraceae; genus Artemisia; species Artemisia tridentata. The sequence goes on from CP139503.1 coordinate 285,105,026, forward strand.
GGAAAGTCGACCTTTCAAATCGGAGAGACACCCGAGGATGACGATACAAACAAGATTTCCCCTGAATCTTTATCACCTGAGCAAGAGCAACCAAAAGAGACTAATCCAGAACCTGTAATCAGAGAAGAACCTTCTGTTGAACCTAAACGATCAACACTACCTTTCCCACATAGGGTAAGGAAAGAAAAAGAAGATGCCTATCAAAAGAAATTCCTGGAGAATCTCAAGCAGCTGCAGCTAAGCATACCATTTATGGAAGCCCTGGTGCAAATGCCAAAATATGCTAAATATCTGAAGAGCTTGCTTACAAACAAGTCTAAACTTGAAGAGGCTTGCACCATAACAATGGGGAAAAGAAGCTCAGCAGCATTGCTCAACAAACTTCCGTCTAAAGAAAAAGATCCAGGGAGTTTCACTATTCCTTGTCAAATTAAAAATTTGCATATTGAAAATGCTTTAGCCGACCTAGGAGCTAGTATAAGTCTTATGCCCTCTTCTATGTATGATAAATTAGGTCTTGGTGAACCGAAACCTACTAGGATGTGCTTAGAACTAGCTGATAGGTCCATACAATACCCATTAGGAATAGCTGAAAATATATTAATAAAAGTTGATAAATTTGAATTACCTATCGACTTTGTTATCCTCGATATGCCTAAAAATTCTAGAACTCCTATAATATTAGGACGACCATTTTTAGCCACTGCTAGGGCCATAATTGATGTTTTTAATAAAAAGATAACTCTTACCATAGGAAAAGATGAGGTTGAGTTTAACATGGAACAATCTATGAGTAAAGATAATTCCGATGACGATGAATGCTATAATATCGATGTTTCTGATGACACGATTAATCAATTTACTCAGAAATTGTTAAAAAGTAATTTACTTGATTCTTTTCTGCTTAAAAATCTAGAAAACACAATTGCTATAGAAGATCAAGTTGAAGAGAATACTATTGATAATGATTTAGCTGCTGACTCTGTTGTATTTAACGTCATACGGCGCATCAAAAATATCGATGCGGCGCATCTATCTGATGACAGCAGCGATATAGTTAAAGAACAAGTTTATTCCGCTAGTGCTACTGAAATTGATAATGTTAAACCTGTGCTTAAGGATCTCCCTCCTACTTTGGAGTATGCCTACTTAAATGGGAACACTAATTCGCCCGTTATTATTGCATCTGATTTAACGCCAAAAGAAAAAGAATCACTTTTGCAGGTACTATATAAACGAAAAGGAGCATTAGCGTGGAGTATGTTTGATATTAAGGGAATTAGCCCGTCATTTTGTACGTATAAAATCCTTATGGAGGATGAATTCAAGCCAACTATCCAACCTCAAAGGCGTTTGAATCCAAAAGTCCAAGATGTGGTGAAAAATGAAATTGTGAAATTACTTGACTCCGGACTTATCTACCCAATTTCCGACAGCTCGTGGGTCAGTCCTATCCACGTCGTACCTAAAAAAGGAGGAATGACGGTAGTACTCAATGACGATAATGAGCTAATCCCTTCGAGAACCGTTACTGGCTGGAGAGTTTGCATCGACTATCGCAAACTCAATGATGCTACGCGAAAAGATCACTTCCCTCTTCCATTTATTGATCAAATGTTAGAAAGACTATCAGGTCATGATTATTATTGTTTTTTAGATGGTTTTTCAGGTTTCTTCCAAATACCCATTGCCCCCGAGGATCAAGAGAAGACGACTTTCACCTGCCCTTATGGAACCTTCGCCTATAGGAGAATGCCGTTCGGACTATGCAACGCCCCTGCTACTTTCCAACGTTGTATGACGGCTATCTTCCATGATATGGTAGAAGACTTTATGGAAGTCTTCATGGACGACTTCTCGGTGTTCGGTAACTCATTTAGTGATTGTCTATTTAAACTTGATAAAATGCTTGCTAGGTGTGAAGAAACTAACCTTGTTCTTAATTGGGAAAAATGTCATTTTATGGTTAGAGAGGGAATTGTGTTAGGACATAAGATTTCTGGGAAAGGTATAGAAGTCGATAATGCTAAAATTGATGTAATTGCCAAACTACCTTACCCCACTAATGTAAAAGGTGTTAGAAGTTTTTTAGGGCATGCTGGATTCTATCGTAGGTTAATAAAGGATTTTTCAATGATATCTAGGCCTATGACCCAATTATTGCTAAAAGATGCGAAGTTTGACTTTTCTAAAGATTGCAAAAAGGCATTTAACATACTTAAAGAAAAACTAACTTCTGCACCAATTATAATTTCACCGGATTGGAATCTGCCTTTTGAACTAATGTGTGATGCTAGTGATTTTGCTGTTGGAGCTGTACTTGGTCAAAAGATTGATAAGAAATTTAAGCCAATTTATTATGCTAGCAAAACACTGAATAATGCCCAAGAACATTACACCACCACGGAAAAAGAACTTTTAGCAGTAGTTTTTGCATTCGATAAATTTAGATCATATCTTATATTGTCAAAAACTATGGTTTACACTGACCATTCTGCTTTGAAGTATTTGTTCAATAAACAGGATGCCAAGCCAAGGCTTATTAGGTGGGTTTTATTGCTCCAAGGATTCGATATTGAAATTAAAGATAAAAAGGGTGCCGAGAATCTAGCTGCTGACCACTTATCTAGACTTGAAAACCCTGATATGGAGGTGCTTGACGAAAGGGAAATAGCTGATGACTTTCCTGATGAACACCTTATGATGGTAGGAATTAAGAGCAATAATAATAGACCATGGTATGCCGACTTTATAAACTTTATTGTTGCAAATGAAATTCCAAAAGGGCTAACATCCGAAGAGAAAAGAAGGTTTCTAACTCGCGTTGGCGAGTATATTTGGGATGAACCTTATGCCTTTAAATTATGTCCGGACAATATTATACGAAGATGCGTAGATGGTGATGACATCCCAGCAATATTGGCACATTGCCATTCAGGGCCAACGGGGGGACATCACGGTGCAGTCATCACAAGAAGAAAGATCCTTGATGCGGGATTTTATTGGCCCACTATGTTGGATGATGCAAAAGACTATATAAAAGGATGTGATGCGTGTCAACGATCCGAGAATATAACATCAAGAAACAAAATGCCGCAAAACTATATCCATGTGTGTGAAGTTTTCGACATATGGGGATTGGACTTCATGGGACCGTTTCCTGAATCTAAAGGTAATAAATATATTTTGGTTGCTGTTGATTACGTATCAAAATGGGTCGAAGCGCAAGCATTACCAACAAACGACAGCAAGGTAGTACTTAAATTTTTGCAAAGTTTGTTCTCTAGGTTTGGAATTCCTAAGGCGTTGATTAGTGATAGGGGAACACACTTTTGTAATCACCATCTGGGAAGAGCCTTGCAAAAATATGGAGTATATCATAGGGTTTCCACCGCGTACCATCCTCAATCCAATGGGCAAACTGAAGTAACCAATAGGGCTATAAAGCGAATTCTTGAAAAAACGACTGGATATAATCCAAAAGGGTGGTCTAACAAGTTAAATGATGCTTTATGGGCATTCCGTACAGCCTATAAGACACCAACGGGATGCACTCCATTTCGTCTTGTATACGGAAAAGCATGCCACCTACCGGTCGAAATTGAACAAAGTGCATATTGGGCTTTGACGAATTGTAATATGGATATGGAAGCTGCAACGAAGAACCGTTTCATGGAACTTAATGAACTCTATGAACTAAGAGATGAGGCCTACAAAAATACTAAGATCTACAAAGAAAGAACTAAAAGATGGCATGACTCGAGGTTACGTGGGGATAAAACGTTTACTATTGGAGAGAAAGTGCTACTATTTAATTCCAGATTAAAGATGTATCCTGGTAAACTTAAATCAAGATGGACGGGTCCGTTCATTGTCAAGAAAGTGTATCCATATGGAACTATTGAAATATGCGATAAAAATGGTTATATATTCAAAGTGAACGGGCAACGTGTGAAGAAATACTTTGATAATAAAATTGAGGATAATGAGAACGAGGTGGTGGAGTTTGAACCTGAAGTATTGGAATGATGAGCTGAACGTGAGTCTAACTTGAAGACTCTGGAATAAAGACAAGTGCTGACCGGGAGACAACCCGGAGAAATTTTTATTATTCTGTTTTTGTGTCGAGTCAGTCAGGCCGCAGAGGATACGGCGCATCTCAATCCTGAGATGCGACGCATCTCAATCCTGAGATGCGACGCATCTCCTGCACTGGTCATATCTTACTTTATTTTTCCGCATATTTATATTTTCGACTTTAAAACTTTTTATCAGTTTATTTTAATGCGGCGCATCCCTGGTTAAGGATGCGGCGCATCTTCTATTCTGATCCGTATTTATTCCAGGCTCGATACGGCGTATCTTCTTCCATAAGATACGGCGCATCGACTGACCTGATGATTTTCAGTTTTAATTTTTAAGTTTTATTTTTTCTAACTACTAATGTATTATGCAAGTTTGAACCTTTCTTAACTTAGGTGTGTTTTAAAGCCTTGGTGGTATTATAGATTCCTGCATTTCCTGTGGATACATCTATTATGAAGCTTAAACGTTCTCATCCACAAGAAAGATGATTTTTGCTCTATACAAATGGAGGATCATACCGAGCAAATCTCAGGGGAGTTTTTCTGTTCTAATTCTTTTATTTTCCAGTTTTTAACCTTTTATACAAACAACAAGGACGTTGTTTAACTTAAGTGGGGGGATTGAAGAATTAGAACACTTAACACTTACTTGTCCTAAACTTTTCAAAAATTATGCTTAAAATGTGCTTAATATAATGTGCTTAATATATCAAAATTTAAAATTTTTTAGCATGTTTTTGTTTAAAGTCTAAGTTGCATTGCTGCACACATGACGTTATTTTCAAAAATTGTGATTTTTCAAAATTCACAAATCTATGAGTGTGCCGGTGACTTGTAAACTTTAGAACTTGGCTTGTATACTATTCGAGACCACCATAATAAGTATTATTTATATAATTGGAATGACTTGTCTAAATTGGTAAATTTCTAGGATTACACCCAAAAATCCTTTATATGTTATGTGTTATTAACTAACTACATTGGTTAGTTAACCCCCGTATAAACCCTTTTGTTACTCTCACTTTTAGAGTAAGATACCCCTAGAAAAACACTCAGAGCCATTCCTTTCGTTTCTTACACCTTTGTTAAAATGTTTCGTTACACCCTTACACCTTAGCCTACCATGTAGATTAAAATTCGTGGTTGGTTAATTGCTTTAGGCAAAGTGTGTTTCCTTACATTACCTATGTTCGCGTGCGTAATTCATTATCTATGGTTAGGTCGGGAAATTGCACAATGCAATTGGAGTGAAAGTAAATATTGTATATCTTTGAGTTTATTTTTCGTGTGTGTTACTACTTTCACTATTACCGTTATTTCTGAAGTCATGAAAAGTATGGAAAAATTATCCAGAGTTATCATTATAGTGATGTGGTGAAATTTTACACATCTATGTTTATGTTTCAAAAAAAAAAAAAAAAAAAAAAAAAAAAAAAAAAAAAAAAAAAAAAAAAAATCGAAAAAATAAGAAAAGAAAAAGAAAGAGTTGGATGTTTGTTTTAACCAACTTATGTAAAGTTTTGTATTAAGTGGTCGATATCACCACTAGTTGTTGTATATTATATTTATGGATTGAATGGGAGTTGGCAGTTATGGGAACGCCAACTAAAGGTTATTCTTTGATTGAGATCTTGTTGAGTATAATTCGTGTCTACCTAAAGCGTGTGTTTCAAGTGTTAAAGCGTGAGTTATTCTATGATATGAGTCTTATTCATGGGATGGTTGGGATAGTGATTAACCACACTTAGGATTTTAATTTATTTGTTTTGTTTATTTTTCATTTTACACCAATTTATATCCCAAAAATTATCCATACCCTATATTATTCTTTATCCAACCAAACCTTTGATTTATTTAGATTAGGGATTTGAGCAATCTTAAGTATCGTAGTCGTGGATTCGGCTATGTATTTATGATTTTGTCGCCCTTTTTGATATAATATTATTGGTAAAGTTTGGACCTATCTTTAGCCTATTCGAGTTAAGGATTTGAGCAATTACAAGTATCGTGTTCGTGGATTCGATCATGTATTTGTGATTTTGTCGCCTTTTCTGGAATTTGAGATCGATAGAGATTAAGGAGAATAATTAACCCTTAAACCTCAAAACCCTTTTTACCGCTTTAGACTTGTTATTCCTTGGCTTTAGTGGGGGAGATGTGTATACTTGCCAAGCTTATGATAGAATATTCGTCACGACTGGACTGTTAAACGATTAGATTTGCTTTTATCAAATAATTTTATTTTACTTCTAATTCGTTAAGTGTTTGGTTGTGTGATTATGACAAAAATGAATACATGCTTAAATATAAAAATAAATCCTAATATCTTTTAGGATACATTTTCATAAGATTAATTCTAAGGTTTACTTGGGGACAAGTAAATTTCAAGTGGGGGGATATTTGATGAACTCAAATAAGTACATTTTATTACCATCATTTATCCTAATAATTTGACTTGTTTTATTATATTATGTATGAGGATTGATACTTAATCGTTTACTTTTGTAATTCTCAGGTAAAAACAAGCATTTGGTGAAACTTGGCGATTTTAGACTAATTATGGAGCAAAACATGCAAGAAGTTAAGAGTCTACTGAAATGTACAAGATCAAGACTATTCTGCTCCAGATGCGCCGCATCTTGCTTATTACATACGGCGCATCACTATCAAGATTTCACCAGATACGATCCAAGATACAAGAGGACATGCGCCGCATCTATTTATGGAGTTACGCCGCATCTTCTGGCGATGTACGAATATTCCTGAATATATTAATCTTGGACCCCACGCGAAGTTAAGTCAATGCGCCGCATCTACTTACTAGATGCGCCGCATCTTACCCTCAGACGGAAACTATAAATACCCCAAGACCAGACGAATTTCGAGAAAAAATATTATATACGAGGTACGAAGACCACAGAAAACTAAGGCCGAATTCAGACGAATAGGCAGCACAAGACACACCCGAACGAAGATACAAGAGCTGTAAGAAGGTGCTGCATGTGTTTAATTCATTAAGTAGTTTTGTTTTATTGTGTTAGTAAACTTTAATTCATCAGGATTGATGGCTTGTGTAATGTGACAACGGAAAGATTGCACTCCCTTAAAACTGCTTTCCCATCAATTAAAGTTTATATGTTGATGTCTTTGGTTACTACTTATTAGTGCATTGATAACCTCTGTGTTTATTAGTGGCCTGCGCATTTGACTACGGAAGAGAATGTGGCTCCCACGGTTGTTACTAAATTGATCACTTAGGAATAACTTTTAGACATAAGTAATCATTAAGGGTTTACTCGCCGATAAGAATAGGGCCAACGAGAAAGGGTTAACTACATACACTTCATATAAAACTATCAATAAAACAAGTGACAATCTACTTAATCATCAGGACAGATCTTCTTATTGTCTCAAGTATTTATCTGTGTACTTGTGTGCTATTCGCTGATTCGTGCCTATTGGTTTAGTTTATTATTTAATTGCAACCAAATCGTGCCAGTCTCTCAGGCTGAACCCCCTTGCGTTAGATTAGGTTGTATAGCTAACTTAGAATATTAAAATACTGATTAGAATAACGAGATAATACGTTCCACTCTTAGTGATCGACACTCTACTTACCATTATATTCATACTGACCGGGTACACTGCTCGTTAAGTGTGTGTGTTATTGATAAGTCGGCTAAATATAAATTTAAAACTTGAGTAGGCATTAATACTGCTAAACCGCAACGACACATCGCACGCATCATGTACCAGATTAGATTTCGGGTAAAAAGGGGTAAATAAACATTAAAAAAAATGGTAACTGCTTAAGCTTGCTTATTGTTGATTGACATCATCCTGTTTACCTGGGTGTGTGTTGGTTATTTGAAACTCATTATGTCACCAGGTAAACAACCTCATGGTCTCAGTTTGTTTAGAGGTCACTTTTTAATGTTAATTAACATAATGTGCCGCAACCTTTATTAAACAAACGGTGTATGCAAAGCATCCTGCAGCGAAGCGAAGGTAGCAAAATGTCATATCAAAAGGTACAATCAAAAAAGTATGTCATTGTATAGTATTAAATGTTATTACTGGCTGAAAAAATAGGCAAGCCCGCAACGCGGGCGTCGTCGCCATGCTCTTTGTATTATAAAGCAAATCTCAATCCTTCCTGTTAAACCTTCATACCAAATGCACTCTAAATGTTTCCTACTACACTTTGTTACTAAATCTAAACCAAACTTTTGCTCAATATATGTTGTTTTATACACGTCACAAGCTCCTTTTTTGCATACTCAAAATTATTTATTTTAACTGTTTTTTTTTTCTCGCTTATAAAGGTATTGATTTTTTTTGCCCCCCATAACTTAGTTTTCTTGCTCCGCCACTGATCTTAAATGTTGTGATTATGTGAACTCCATATGATCAAAAGTGAAATTCGAGTCACGGATCTTAACGTTTGTTAGTGTGCCATACGTACTCCATGGGATTGAGTTCTTGCGCCTGACATACTGGCATGTGATAGAAATATTAATAAAAAGAGAAATATTCACACGACCATCAAAAATATCGATCTTAGTATGTCCCGATCGAATCTCGTACTCATAAACTTTTTGATGATAGGACATGCATGCCGTAAACTAAAGTTCATATGATTCTATAGAACAATATTTTTTTTGGATCCATCTATTTGTCAAAGGATGATCTATCTATTCACTATTTCATATCAGGTATTTCTACAATTGCTAGTTTGCTTTCACGTAATTTAGTAAGTGTAGTCTTATGTAGATCCTGTTAGCAGATATAATAGCGTAGGCCCGTTTGATTTGTATTAGGGCTTAGCCCATTTACTTAGCGTTGTTTTGTATATATGCATGTGTCGACACATTAGTTTAATCATGGATGATGACGTATGGTCCGGGAAGGCCATAAAGAATGAGTTCGGGATGGAGCTGGACCCTTCCGGGCTTGAGCTGGACATATCCGGGGCTGGAGCAAAGCCCTTCCGGGGCTGGAGTAAGACCCTTCCGGGGCTGGAGCAAAGCCCTTCCGGGCTAGAGCAAGACCCTTCCGGGGCTGGAGCAAGTCCCGCCTGAATGCTTCCCACCTAAATGCGTCGCTATTGCGACCCGGGACCACTAGATAATGACAAAGAAACCCACCTATAAATAGAGTGCATTTATCACTCTCAACGGTATGATCTCTCTCTCTCTCTCTCACTAAACACACATAATCCTCTACTTACACTGACTTGACCGTCGGAGGGTGGTTCCCGGGGCTTCGGCCTCGGGACCCCTTCTAACTGGTTTATTTCTTGTACTGCAGCACACTTCCATGCTCAGGATGACGTGGAACGGCTCAATCTACCGTCAAGACTAGCCCGACGGATTTATGCTTCAACAAGTGGCGCCATCCGTGGGACCAGAAACATAACTGCGTTCGAAAGTTGCTTTTACCAAATGAGCAATCAGGCAAAAAATGCTTCGCGCTCTCTTAAAAAATGATTCCATAGATTTCTCCTCGAGAAAATGGTCTGTTTCGGTACTACTTGGGTCCAAGTCTCTCCTGGGTTCCAAACCTCTACTAATGAAAAGAGAAAAGGAAAGGGTAAAGGGGTTTGTAGCTATTTTCGACTCCAACTGTATGGGTATGTGAAATCTGCTGTTGTCTCCTTTGTTCCTTTTATTCTGATCACAAGCTTTGTAAGTCTACAACTTTCATACTTTATTTTCGTTAGACTACTAGTTCTTAACACCTCGACATGATCTTATCATTAGCATTTTAAAGAAATATTTGAAACATGATTTGATTTCATAAACATCGCAAACAATAAATACAGTTTGTATTTGTTGGGTCCATCAGTACCCAAGAATACTTAAAACAAGATTTGGACACAAATTAACTAAGTGTTAACTTAAACCGAGAACAATTCAAGTCACTGAGTGAACAGTCACTCAGTGAGTCATCTTCAGGATGCTTAAGGCGAATTCAAGAAAAAGGATTCACTACTCAGGAAGGTGGTACTCCCTGAGTAGGACTTAAGCCAAAGAAGAAGATGATGGTTCAGTGAGTATTGGACAAGAACTCATTGAACCCTAGTCTCCTCAACAACATTAAGTGATTGATGACTGAAGAACTCAACGCCTAAAAGAAAGGCGGGAAGATCTGGGAAGAGTTTAAGATAAGATCAAATCTTATCTTGTCAGGAAGAAACTTTTCCTAAGATGGCTAAAAGTCATGAAGTGTCAGACCAATCACTTCTAAAGACTTTATAGTCCATTCCCATTGGTTCTTGGAAATGACAATTACTGTTGTAATTGTCAGACACGCTTGCTTCAACAAGTTGTAGTTTTTTAATCACTTTTACTCTTTTATACATGTGTATAAATAGGTTCAAAAGGAGAGAAGGTGGCTGTTGGGAAAAGCCATGCAAGGAATGGAGAGTGGGTAAACATCACCATGAAGAAGGTAAACATTTTACTTTCTATGGATGATGATTCTGATTGGCAGTCTTACATGAATTATATTTGTGTAGATCTTAAATTTGTTGAGGAACAAAGGCTTAACATGTGTTCAAAATATAACAACATAGTGTCAGAATTGAATAAATGTAGAGATGAATTGCTTGTACTAAAGCAAGCCAAATTAGAAACAATAACTCTACAAATTCAGAACACCGAAATTTTGAAACAAAACCAAGCCCTACAAACTGAACTTAACAAAGAAAAAGCTGTCATCCAAGGCTGGACCAAAAAGAACCCCAAGGTCTTTGACACTGTGGGATTAAGCTCTAAGAAAACCATTGGAATTGACCCTCTTATGGTTGATCCCAATGTGAGTCACAGTGAATTAACCTTTGTTCCAGCTGGCATATCTTTTGAGCAAGAAATGCTTCCCAAGTCTAATGACTGGATTGTCAGGGACAACCCAGTCAGTAAGTTACCAAACTTTGAGACTGGAAAGATCTTGCTTCCTGAAAGTCAGGCTTTGAAAAATATGCTTGGACTTACTGAACAACTCAGTAAGCTTGAACTCACTGAACAACTCAGTAATACTGAGTCTGTGAATGAGTCTGAATCAGAATCATACCCACCACTTCCTCCACTGAATACCCATCAGGGTGCTGCACCAAACTTAGGCCTCCTACCATTGATGAGAGGAGGGTGGTCAATCTAGACCAGCGCCTTAAAAGCATCCAAAGGAGAGATCAGGAATGGGAACAACCATCCTGAAGAGACCAACCCTTGAAGTCTCAGTAAATACTGAAGACTCATCAACTTCAGTCCCTTCTGAAGTAACAACTCAAAGCCCTGACTCAAAATTTGATCAGTTGGCTAAAATGGTCAAGAATCTTGGTGAGAAGATTGCATCTTCAGAGAAATCTTCTCAATCCAAGAAGGAACAAAAACCAACTTCCTCAAAGACCAAACCCAAACCCTCAAAACCCCTTAAAAGATGTGAACTGTGTAACTATACCAATCATGTCACTAACGATTGCTATAGAATCCTTTATTGTATGGTTTGCAAAAAGGATGATCACAGGACCTCTGATCACAAAACACATTCAGTCACATCAAACATGGCAAGTCTTAAAGCTCAGTCTTTAAACTATCCTTCTAATTCTAAACAGAAACAGAAACAAAAGGCAAAGCCTTTTGCACCTTGCCCTTACTGTGGGTTCAATGACCTTCATCCTAAGGATTGTCAAATTGACAATTGTTGTGAAAATAGTGGAAGTTCCACTCATAACACCTCAGGAAGTGGAAAGGCCATTCAGGCCAGTAGAGGTATGACAAAGTCAGCCTCTCAGTCCACTGAGTCTACATCAGCAATCAAATTCATAATATGTGGTAGCTCAGTCCACTCCACCACCGACCATAAATCACTTAAAAATGTTAATAAGACCCTCAAAGCTAAGCCCTCCAAGAAGTGGAGTCCTAGAAAGAACTGACCCAGTTTACCATTTGTGCAGAAACATGCCAGGGATCCTGTTTGGCATCTTGATAGTGGATGTTCAAGGAGCATGACTGGTGTGAAGGAGTATCTGCACAAGTATGTGGATGAATCAGGACCCAAAGTGATATTTGCTGATAACTCATCATGTCTCACTGAAGGTTATGGTTCAGTAAACTGCAATGGTATAGTCTTTACTAGGATAGCTTATGTAAATGGTCTAAAATACAATTTGATTAGTGTCAGTCAACTATGTGATGCGAAATACATAGTTCAGTTTGATGATAAACAAGGAATCATCTTCAATGCTAATAAGGAAGTTGTCCTTATTGCACCAAGAAGACATGATGTTTATGTGTTAGACATGTCCAATCTGACTCAGAATGGAACTTGTCTCTTTACCAAGGCCACTGATACTCTCAACTGGCTTTGGCATAAGAGACTCTCCCACCTGAACTTCAAAAACATAAACAACCTTGTAAAACAAAACAAGGTCCTTGGCTTACCATCTCTTGTGTTTTCAAAGGACAAACCATGCTCAGCTTGTGAAAAAGGTAAACATCACAGAGCATCCTTTAAAACCAAAACCAACTTTTCCATCAGGAACTGCCTTCATCTTCTCCATATGGATCTATTTGGACCAATTAGTCCTAGATCCATTATCCATGAGAAGTATACTCTGGTCATTGTGGATGAATACTCAAGATACACTTGGGTATACTTCCTGATCAAAAAGAGTCAGGCAGCTGAAACTATTATGTCCTTTGTCAGGAACATTGAAAATCAGAATGACATCAAAGTCAAACAGATTAGAACTGACAATGTAACAGAGTTCAAAAATTATGAACTTGAATGTTTCTGTGATGAGAAAGGCATTTCACAAAAAATTTCCTCACCCTACACACCTGAACAAAATGGGGTGGCTGAAAGGAAAAATAGAACACTCATTGAAGCAGCTAGGACAATGCTAAATGGATTAGTCATTTCCAAACACTTTTGGACTGAAGCAGTAAAGACTGCCTGTTACACACAAAACAGATCCATCATTGTCAAGAGACATAGCAAAACTCCTTATGAGTTATTCAAGGGAAGAATCCCTGACATCAGCTACTTTCATGTCTTTGGGTGTCCTGTGTTTATTCATAATAACAAGGATCACTTAGGAAAATTTGATGCCAAAGCTGATGATGGATACTTCCTAGGATACTCCCTTGTCTCAAAGGCCTTCAGGGTGTTCAACACTAGGAGACAGCATGCTGAGGAAACATTTCATGTTACCTTTGATGAGAGCACTGATGCGATCAGTGTCTCTAACAACTCAGTGGAAGAGATAGGTATTGATGAATCATCAAGATACCCTCCTGATAAACATCATGCTGATAATGGTCCTTCCACTCAGTACCATGCAAATGCTGACATCTCCTATTACATCATTCCCCACAACCTTCCTTACCCAACCATCACTGAGTTTATTGAAGCACAAAATACTGATGAATTCATTCAGTCAGTACAAAGTACTCAGGTTCTAAATAATCACAGTGATGAGTCAACCAACTCAGACACTCATGATGCTGAAGAACATCATGTGTCTGATCCTGATCCTACCCATCAGGCCTCTACAAGTTCTAATCAGTTTTCAAGACCTCAGGACAGTTGGACTAGGTCTCAGGATATAGAACTTGTCAATATAATTGGTGAGCCTACTGAAGGCATGCTCACAAGAAGCATGGCTGCTGAACTGAGAGCAGCCTCAGCCAATGAATGCCTATTTATGGACTTCATTTCCACAATTGAAACCAAAAGTGTTAAGGAAGCACTAAAACATCCAAGTTGGGTTCAAGCCATGAATGATGAACTGGAACAATTTGACAGAAACAAGGTAATGACCTTGGTCAAATGTCCTTAAGATGTTTCAGTCATTGGCATGAAATGGGTATTTAAAAACAAATCTGATGAAAATGGCATAGTTATTAAAAATAAAGCCAGACTTGTAGCCAAAGGCTATAATCAACAAGAAGGCATTGACTATGAAGAAACATTTGCACCAGTAGCAAGGATGGAAGCCATCAGGATCTTCCTTGCTTTTGCTACATACATGAACTTCAAGGTGTACCAAATGGATGTTAAAAGTGCATTCTTAAATGGCTCACTGAAAGAAGAAGTTTATGTTCAGCAACCTCCTGGATTTGAAAGCCATGAGTTTCCTGACCATGTCTGCAAGCTTAACAAAGCCCTTTATGGACTGAAACAAGCTCCCAGGGCATGGTATGAGACTCTTTCAACCTTCCTGATCCAAAACAAATTTGTCAGAGGCAAGATAGAAAACACATTGTTTATCTACAAGACAAATAATGATGTCATACTTGTACAAGTGTATGTTGATGACATCATCTTTGGCTCAACAAATTATAAACTTTGCAAACAGTTTGAAAAACTAATGGCAAAGAAATTTGAAATGAGCATGATGGGAGAACTGACTTACTTCCTTGGTCTACAAATCAAGCAGACTGATAAAGGAACCTCTATCAGTCAAGAGAAGTATGTCAGAAGCCTACTGAAGAAGTATGAGCTCAGTGACTGTGCCTCAGTCAAGACTCCCATGGTACCCCCAAACAACCTTGGTCCTGATCTTACTGGAAAACCAGTGAATCAAACTCTTTTTAGAGGAATGATAGGATCACTGATGTATTTACTTGCATCAAGGCCTGATATCCAATTCTCAGTCTGCTTATGTGCCAGATATCAATCTGACCCAAGAGAAACTCATATCACTGCTGTGAAAAGGATATTCAGGTACCTGAAAGGTACTCCAAACCTTGGATTATATTATCCAAAATGTTCAGGCCTTGATCTTAAAGGATACTCAGATTCTGACTATGCTGGATGCAACATGGACAGAAAAAGCACCTCAGGCTCTTGCCAAATTCTTGGTGGAAAACTAGTCTGTTGGAGTGCTAAGAAGCAACAATCAGTTGCCATGTCTGTGGAAACCGTAGAGGGGGGGGGGGGGTGAATACGTTTCCATTAAAAACTTAAAATCTTTTTGTATCAAACACCCGATCAAGTGTGACGCAATATGAAAAGTGTCAACTGTGGTCATATAACATCTAGAGATGAATATAGTAAGCTACGACACAAGCACAATCAAACCATGACACATACTTAATCAACATAACATAAGCAACTAGCCACACAAATATAAATGCAATGCAAATATAAATATAATGCAATAAAGAATGAAATGAAAGTAAAGAGATAAGTAAGAAGGCGCAAACCGGACATGGTGATTTATAGTTGTTCAGTCACGAAGCTCCTCTTCGCCCTACTCTACTCCCCGAGTACCCAACTCGAGAGTTACTTCACTAATCAACAAACTCCCTTCAGGCGGAGAAAACCGTACACGTCGCTTAACTTATTTTCCGACACTAAGCTAGATGTCGAGTGCTAATCTTAGCTAGCACCAATCTACCATGATCTACCCGATCTACACCATACACGTCGCTTATCCTATTTCCGACACTAAGCTAGATGTTGAGTGCTAATCTTAGCTAGCACCAATCTACCACGATCTACCCGATCTACACCATACACGTCGCTTATCCTATTTCTGACACTAAGCTAGATGTCGAGTGCTAATCTTAGCTAGCACCAATCTACTACGATCTACCTGATCTACCCTAGATCCACATGATCAATCACACAAGCCCAATGGCTTCTAGAGATCTTCACTATCTCTTAAGATCACAATGATCTTGACTCACTCTCTCACAAAAGAAAAATAATCTTGATGTCTGCTATGATACAATCAAGAGTCTAACAAATGTTACAAGACCTAACAACTCCAACTCTTGTATCTTCTTGGATACCTTGAGTTCTTCTCTTGTAAATGAAGAGGAATGATAACACTTTGTATCTACTTGGATACTTTGTGTTCTTCTCTTGCTAATCAAGAGGGATGACAACACTTTGTATCTACTTGGATACTTTGTGTTCTTCTCTTGCTAATCAAGAGGGATGACAACACTTTGTATCTACTTGGATACTTTGTGTTCTTCTCTTGCTAATCAAGAGGAATGAAGAGGATCACTTGAATGGATGATTGGATCACTCTTAAACAACCTAAGACTCTCCAAATGATCAAAGAAAGTCATCTAAGTGAGGAGGGATTAGACCAGAGAAAAAGGACTGGAAAAATCAAGTTGGAAGTGTGAAATGGTCCACTATTTATAGGCAAGGGAAAATCTAGCCGTTACAGACCCACGGCTCCACTAAATTTAGTGGAGCCGTCCCTATTTAGAGGTACCGTGGACGCTCCTTCGTTTGTCTTTAGTGGGGAAGGTTTATTTGGGGATGTTAGGAGCTGTTTTGGGGGAAAATTTGACTGTTGGGATTTTTAAACATATTTTTCAAAATAAAACATTTCTTTTTAATTCAAAAATAATTTGTGAAATATATTTTTGAAAAAAATGTTTTGTCACATTAAAAATGTGAAGTTTAGAAAAATAAAATCCTTTGATCATTTGTCAAGTAGTAGATTTGTTTGTCCATACCTTGAGTGATTTATGTCGGGATGGAAATCTACGACTTCGTTGAAGCATACTTGAGATGTCGGGAGGTGTTGATGTAAGTATGCATTGATGATTTTGTGTTTACAAGTAACTTGCACATTTTACGTTATGTATTACAAGTTACATGTTTGTCATTATTAAAACCGAAGAAATCGTTTAGTTTAAATATCGTAATATTTGCACTAACAATGTCCTCAGTTGAAGCTGAATATGTTGCAGCAGCAAGTTGCTGTGCAAATGTACTCTGGATGAAAAGTCAACTCAGTGACTATGGAATTCAGTACAAGATAGTTCCCATCTTTTGTGATAACACAAGTGCAATTGCCATCTCAAATAACCCAGTTCTTCATCAGAGAACAAAACACATTGATATTAGATATCACTTCATCAGGGACCATGTCATGAATTGTGACATAGAATTACACTTCATTCCTACTGAATATCAGCTAGCTGATATATTCACCAAGCCATTGGATGAACCAACTTTCACCAGACTAAAAGCTGAACTAGGAATGTTGGATATTGAGAATCAGTCCACTGATTGACTCCATCCAAATATGTGTAAATTCTGATAAACCCAAGTCCCTGACTCAATGTGTTCTTCAGTGAGAAAGGTCACTGAACTTTAGGAACTAAACCCAAGTTCCTGAACCCTTAATCCTCAGGAACTAGACCCAAGTTCCTGAACCCTTGAACCTCAGGAATTAGACCCAAATTCCTGAACACTAGAACCATCAGTGACTAAACCCAAGTCCTGACAATCAGGTTCACTGAATGAAAAGTCATTCAGGGTCCTCAAGAGACATTAAATACTAACTTAAATGCTCTAAGTATCTAGTTAGTAAATGTCCGAGGTTGGTAACTGAATTCTTATTTAATATAAGAATATTTGTTCTTTTGCCTTTCTGGCTTCCACCTCTGGGCCACCACATTCCCACTTGGCAGTAAATGCCTCTCCAATCACATTACAGATATGTGATGACTCATCTCTGCAAATTACAATTTTGCAGAACTGCTCAACTGTTCACCTTGACTGTTGCGCCAAACCAAGAAAAGTGGAGTGTTGGCATTAAATGCGGATCCCAAAACATTTTATTCAAAACAGTTTCCAAAAATTCTTTTTGAATAAATAAAATCCGTTTAATGCCTAAAATACCCTCCACTTCACTTCCCTATAAATACCCCATCCAAAATAACAACACACACGTCTATTAGAAATCTTAAGCAAATTCTGCCCATTTTTTTCTCAAAATTAATAGTGTGTGTGTTCTTAGCTTTAAGAAATCCCATCCATCTTTGTTACCCAGACTTACCAACAAATATGGCTGCCTCTAAAGCTGTGACATACACCCCTAATGCGGAATTCCCATTGGAGGGCGTAGACCTCACAAAGAACAATGTGGTGAGAAACTTTTCTTATCCACAAAAGTTCCATGCTTACAAGAACGTGATGAAATATCTTCAAAACTGTTTTCTTGCAAAAGCATTTACCAAGACCCCCTCAGTCATCTACCATGACTACTTGAGGGAATTCTGGTGTACTACTGTGGCTACTAGCCCAAAAGACGCCAAAGAATCCATCATCACTTTCACAGTGCTGAATGGGAGAAGGACCCTCTCTCTGGGTTACAATGACTTCATCAAGGCCACTAGTCTTGATTTTACTGAGGCTTTTGAGCCCAATCCAACTGACCAAGAGGTCAAGGGAGAGTTGATCTTCTTAGGACCTCATGACCCTAAACGTCCTAAGGAGTCCGCTGGAGCCTTATTAGAAAAGGCTCCAATTGTCAAAACCTGGTTCCACCCAGTCTGGAGGATCCTGATGACATTCGTCATTCAGGTCCTTGGGGGGAATAAATCCTCCACTGAGCAATTGAACTCATCACAACAATTGATGTTGTTCAATCTCTTGGTGGGTAGAAAAATAGACATCAGAGGTATAATCTTCCGTGACCTTGTTGCTAAGCTCTCAGGAAAATCTAGGCAAAAACACTTGTCTTATCCTAGGTTTATTTCCTGTGTGCTTCAGGACCTTCTTGGTTCTGACTATGTGAGGCCTGACGTCTTAGGTATGAAACCTGACGTCTTACATAAGACCAATTTCACTAGTGGCATCACTGAGGTACAACCCATTGCCCTGACTAACTACATGCAAGAGGTTATTCAGGGGGAGGACGCTGTTTCTCCAGTACCTTCACCTACTAAGAAGGTGAAGAAGACAAAGAAGGGTCAATCCAGTAAGGTGGTGATGAACTCAAATAAGTACATTTTATTACTATCATTTATCCTATTAATTTGACTTGTTTTATTCTATTATGTATGAGGATTGATACTTAATCGTTTACTTTTGTAATTCTCAGGTAAAAACAAGCATTTGGTGAAACTTAGCGATTTTGGACTGATTATGGAGCAAAACATGCAAGAAGTTAAGAGTCTACTGAAATGAAGAAGATCAAGACTAATCTGCTCCAGATGCGCCGCATCTCACTCAAGACATGCGCCGCATCTCTATCAAGATATCACCAGATACGATCCAAGATACAAGAGGACATGCGCCGCATCTAATCATGGAGTTACGCCGCATCTTCTGGCGGTGTACGAATATTCCTGAATATTATAATCTTGGACCCCACGCGAAGTTAAGTCAATGCGCCGCATCTACTTACTAGATGCGCCGCATCTTCCCTCAGACAGAAACTATAAATACCCCAAGACCAGACGAATTTCGGAGAGACCATATAATTCCGAAGACCGAACAGGAGAAACCAAGGACGAATTCAGTCAAGGAGGCAGCACAAGACACACCCAAATCAAAGATACAAGAGCTGTAAGAAGGTGCTGCATGTGTTTAATTCATTAAGTAGTTTTGTTTTATTGTGTTAGCAAACTTTAATTCATCAGGATTGGTGGCTTGTGTAATGTGACAACGAAAGATTGCACTCCCTTTAATACTTGCTTTCCCATCAATTAAAGTTTATATGTTGATGTCTTTGGTTACTACTTATTAGTGCATTGATAACCTCTGTGTTTATTAGTGGCTTGCGGGCATTTGACTGCGGAAAATAATGTGGCTCCCACGGTTATTACTAAATTGATCACTTAGGAATAACTTTTAGACATAAGTAATCATTAAGGGTTTACTCGCCGATAAGAATAGGACCAACGAGAAAGGGTTAACTACATACACTTCATATAAAGCTATCAATAAAACAAGTGACAATCTACTTAATCATAAGGACAGCCCTCTTATTGTCTCGAGTATTTATCTGTGTACGTGTGTGCTACTTGCTGATTCGTGCCTATTGGTTTATTTTATCATTTAATTGCAAACAAATTGTGCCAGTCTCTCAGGCTGAAACCCCCTTGCGTTAGGATATTAAAATACTGATTAGAATAACGAGATAATACGTTCCACTCTTAGTGATCGACACTCTACTTACCATTATATTCATACTGACCGGGTACACTGCTCGTTAAGTGTGTGTGTTATTGATAAGTCGGCTAAATATAAATTTAAAACTTGAGTAGGCATTAAAACTGCTAAACCGCAACGACACATCACGCGCATCAAGTTTTTGGCGCCGCTGCCGGGGAGTGAATTGTTATTATCTGTTAATTTGATTAGTATTTTAATTAGGATTTTCTTTTATTAGATTAATTGCATCATTGTATTATTTTGCATATTTGTTGTATTGTGTGTTAATTGTTTTCTTTTATTTTTGTGTGTTTATTTTTGTTTGTGTGTTTAATTTTTGTTTTTGTTTTTTCGTATTTTTTCTGTTCTGTTATCGTTGTACTGTGCTAAATCAAACGATACGGCGCATCTGATCTCTCAGATACGGCGTATTGCGTTTAATTTTTATTAAATACAACGCGTTTAATTAATTCGATACGACGCATCTTTTCCCCAAGATACGGCGTATCTGTTTTTAATAAGAAAATTTTTCTAAGCGATAACGTAATACGACGCATCTGCTTTTGCAGATACGGCGTATATGTTTTTGATAAATTTTTTTTTTAAAACGTTAACGCCATACGACGCATCTGCTTTCGTAGATACGGCGTATCTATTATTTTAATTAAAAACAGTTTGCGAATTATTAAACAGATACGACGTATCGATCTCTGTCGATACGGCGTATCCTCTGAATCAAAAATCGATATTTATTTTTAAACGTAACGAAAATACGGCGCATTAACTTTCGTTAATACGACGCATTTAATTTTAATTAGATAAGTTGATTTTTGATTAATTAATTCGATACGGCGCATTCATAAATTCTAAGCGGCGTATCTATTTTCTGAATAAAGTCTGATTAAATTTTAACGATTATAAGATACGGCGTATCCAACTCTTTGGATACGGCGCATCGTCTGCAGATATCAGTAACTTTAATTTTTCGTATTCCGTTTTCGTTATTAATTATCTGATATATTACTTTCTCGAGCATACCCTACTGATATTTTTGTGTTGATTTCAGGAAGTGCATGACCAGGAGTTCTACGAAGAACTTGTTTCAACCTTTCGAAGATCCTGAACGAGCCCTACATTCGCTTAAAAGGCTTTTCAACACAAAAAGCTTTGATCTTTCAAGTTCACTCGAGCTTGATTACTTTTCTGAAGAAAAAGAGGAAGTTGAAACAGAAACAATGGGCGAAAACACTACTATGGAGGAATACATGAACAGTACCCGTGCTGATTACACTTCAGGAGTTGCTAGACCTAAGTTTGATGATAAGTCAAAATTTGAATTGAAAGGTCAGTTTCTCAAGGAACTAAGAGAGAATGCTTTCAGTGGGACGGAACATGAGGATGCTAATGAGCATGTTGAAAAGGTCCTGGAGATTGCAGATTTGTTTACTTCAGAAGGAGTGACTACCGATCAACTCATGCTAAGAATCTTTCCAATCTCGCTAAAAGGAGCTGCTAACAAGTGGCTAAGGAATGAACCTGCTAGTTCAATCACTACATGGGGAGATTTGAAGAGCAAATTCCTGAAGAGATATTGTCCACCTGCTACGACTGCTAAAAAGATGGAGGCTATCAATAGTTTCAAGCAAGAGCCTGATGAAACTCTTTATCAAGCTTGGGAACGATTTAAAGATTTATTGATAAAATGTCCTCAACACTATCTAACCCCTATGCAGGAGATAATATTGTTTTATCAAGGACTGGACGTGCCTACAAGACAGATTTTGGATGCTAAGGGAGCTGTACCTCAAATGAGTGCAACTAATGCTAGGAAAGCAATCCAAGAAGCTGCCGATCATTCTCAAAAATGGCACGATGGGACCTCTACTAGATCTAAGAGCAGCACTAATTTTGACGGGATTGCTGCTATTCAAGCTCAATTGGATAAAATTAGTAGAGAAATGAAGAAGCGTGATGAAAGAGCGTATGCTGCCCAAGTTGGATGTGAAAAGTGTGAAGGACCTCACTACACTAAAGATTGCCCGAACAAGAATGAAAGTGAGACGTTTGAAGAAGCATATTACACCCAATTTGGACAACCATTCCGACCTTCAGGAAGATTTAGGGAAGCTACACCGGGATTCTATCAAAAGAACAACTTCAATCCCGCTTATCAAGAAAGGAGGCAGACTTTAGATGATACTTTAAAGCAAATTATGACCGATGCTGCTAAAAGACATGAAGAGAATTCTGCTATGATCAAAGAAATCCGTGCTTCAACGGACACTACTACAAGAAATCAAGGAGCTTCGATCAAAGCATTGGAACAATAAATTGGTCAAATGAGCAAAGTTCTTCAAGAAAGGGGATATGGAAGTTTACCGAGCTCAACTGAAACCAACCCAAGAGATCATGTCAAGGCCATAAGCACCACTGAAGAAGTCACTCCTAATATACCTAGAAGATCGATGAATGGTAATGATGGTGCAAGACCCGAATTTTTCTTTAATTCTTCAATCAGCTTAAGGAGACTACTAAAAGAGAAGACAAAGATTGAAGAGGAGATCGAGGCAACAATGAAAGAAGAGAGCCCTGCAACCGACTCAAATGCCTTGCCTCATAAAGAAAGAGACCCAGGAAGTTTTACTCTACCTTGTTCTATTAATAATATATCTTTCAATAATGTGTTAGCTGACTTAGGAGCTAGTGTTAGTGTTATGCCTCTTAAGACGTTCACTACCCTAGGACTAGGAAAATTAGCACCGACTAAGTTACTTATTGAATTGGCAGATAAAACGGTAAAACGACCTGAAGGGATTGCTAATAATGTGCTAGTTAAGATTGAGCAGTTTATTTTTCCCGTAGACTTTGTTATACTAGACATGCCCGAGGATGTTAAGATTCCTTTAATCCTCGGAATACCTTTCTTGTCTACTGCCCATGCTAAGATTGATGTGTTTAAGAAAAAAATCTCATTAAGGGTAGGGAATAATAAACTAGTCTATAAGTGCCAAGATCCGGTTAAAAGCATAATTAGAGGTGTTTATGTGCTAGGATTAAGAGAGCGTATGGACCTCGATCTGGAAGCTAGACTTATGGGAGAAACATTGATTCAAAACAACTCAACTAATCCTAATCATGAGAACTTTGAGGAATTCATTGACCTTAATGTACCTACCGAACTTAGACGCAATGTTGTTAATGATTCTGATGATGAGTGGTATGATTGTGTAGTAATTAATAAACGTAGGAGAATAGTTGAGAAAATGAATTTGAATAATGATGTGTTTATTGAACTACCACCCCACCTTGCTTATTTGTGCCTATATGATAATAAGAATTTCCCGTCTATCATTTTGTCATCTCTGCCCGAAAGGGACAGGACTTTGTTTATACAGATATTAAAGAAGAACGGCGTGGAAATTAAGGACGAGCAAGGAGTGTTTAATATTACTGAATTGGCGATGAAGGAGCGCGATGTTTCCGACTCCTTCTATGATCGATATTAATGAGCTGAACGTGAGTCTAACTTGAAGACTCTGGAATAAAGACAAGTGCTTACCGGGAGACAACCCGGAGAATTTTTATTATTCTGTTTTTTTTTTGTGTCGAGTCAGTCAGGCCCGCATGAAGATACGGCGCATCTCAATTCTGAGATGCGACGCATCTCCTGCAATGGTCATATCTTATTTTATTTTTCTGCATTTTTTTTTTCCGACTTTAAAACTTTTTATCAGTTTATTTTAATGCGGCGCATCCCTGGTTAAGGATGCGGCGCATCTATTATTCTGATCCGTATTTATTCCAGGCTCGATACGGCGTATCTTCTTCAATAAGATACGGCGCATCGACTGACCTGATGATTTTCAGTTTTAATTTTTAAGTTTTATTTTTCCTAACTACTAATGTATTATGCAAGTTTGAACCTTTCTTATCTTAGGTGTGTTTTAAAGTGTTGGTGGTATTATAGTTTCCTGGATTTCCTGTGGATACATCAAGTATGAAGCTTTAACGTTCTTATCCACAAGAAAGATGATTTTTGCTCTTATACTAATGGAGGATCATACCGAGCAAATCTCAGGGGAGTTTTTCTGTTCTAATTCTTTTATTTTCCAGTTTTTAACCTTTTATACAAACAACGAGGACGTTGTTTAACTTAAGTGGGGGGATTGGAGAATTAGAACACTTAACAATTACTTGTCCTAAACTTTTTCAAAAATTATGCTTAAAATGTGCTTAATATATCAAACTTAATTTTTTTTAGCGTGTTTTTGTTTAAGATCTAAGTTGCATAGCTGCACACATGACGTTATTTTCAAAAATTGTGATTTTTCAAAATTCACAAATCTATGAGTGTGCCGGTGACTTGTAAACTTTAGAACTTGGCTTGTATACTATTCGAGACCACCATAATGAGTATTATTTATATAATTGGAATGACTTGTCTAAATTGGTAAAATTCTAGGATTACACCCAAAATAGCCTTTATATGTTATGTGTTATTAACTAACTACACTGGTTAGTTAACCCCCGTATAAACCTTTTGTTACTCTCATTTTTAGAGTAAGATACCCCTAGAAAAACACTCAGAGCCATTCCTTTCGTTTCTTACACCTATGTTTAAAATGTTTCGTTACACCCTTACACCTTAGCCTACCCTGTAGATTAGAATCCGTGGTTGGTTAATTGATATAGGCAAAGTGTGTTTCCTTACATTACCTGTGTTCGCGTGCGTAATTCATTATCTATGGTTAGGTCGGGAAATTGCACAATGCAATTGGAGAGAAAGTAAATATTGTATATCTTTGAGTTTATTTTTCGTGTGTTCACTACTTTCACTATTACCATTATTTCTGAAGTATGAAAAGTATAGAAAAATTATCCAGAATTATCATTATAGTGATGTGGTGAAATTTTACACATCTTTTGTTAAAAAAAAAAAAAAAAAAAAAAAAAAAAAAAAAAAAAAAAAAAAAAAATCGAAAAAATAAGAAAAGAAAAAGAAAGAAAGAAAAGTTGGAAGTTAGTTTTAACCAACTTATGTAAAGTTATGCAAGTGGTCGATATCACCACTATTTATTGTACTATATCTATGGATTGAATGGGAATTGGCAGTTATGGGAACGCCAATTAAGGTTTATTCTTTGATTAAGATCTTGTTGAGTATAATTCGTGTCTACCTAAAGCGTGTGTTTCAAGTGTTAAAGCGTGAGTTATTCGATGATATGAGTCTTATTCATGGGATGGTTGGGATAGTGATTAACCACACTTAGGATTTTAATTTATTTGTTTTGTTTATTTTAATTTTTACACCAATTTATATCCCAAATGTTACCATACCCTTTATTATTCTTTACCCAACCGAACCTTTGATTTATTGAGATTAGGGATTTGAGCAATCTTAAGTATCGTAGTCGTGGATTCGGCTATGTATTTATGATTTTGTCGCCCTTTTTGATATATTATTATTGGTAAAGTTTGGACCTATCTTTAGCCTATTCGAGTTAAGGATTTGAGCAATTGCAAGTATCGTGTTCGTGGATTCGATCATGTATTTGTGATTTTGTCGCCTTTTCTGGAATTTGAGATCGATAGTGAAAGAGAATAATTAACCCTTAAGCCTAAAAACCCTTTTTGCCGCTTTAGACTTGTTATTCCTTAGCTTTAGTGGAGGAGATGTGTATACTTGCCAAGCTTATGATAGAATATTCGTCGCGACTGGACAGTTAAACGATTAGATTTGCTTTTATCAACTTATTTTATTTTACTTCTAATTCGTTAAGTGTTTAGTTGTGTGATTATGAAATAAACGAATACATGCTTAAATATAAAAATAAATCCTAACATCTTTTAGGATACATTTTCATAAAAGAAATTCTAAGGTTTACTTGGGGACAAGTAAAGTTCAAGTGGGGGGATATTTGATGAACTCAAATAAGTACATTTTATTACTATCATTTATCCTATTAATTTGACTTGTTTTATTCTATTATGTATGAGGATTGATACTTAATCGTTTACTTTTGTAATTCTCAGGTAAAAACAAGCATTTGGTGAAACTTAGCAATTTTGGACTGATTATGGAGCAAAACATGCAAGAAGTTAAGAGTCTACTGAAATGAAGAAGATCAAGACTAATCTGCTCCAGATGCGCCGCATCTCACTCAAGACATGCGCCGCATCTCTATCAAGATATCACCAGATACGATCCAAGATACAAGAGGACATGCGCCACATCTAATCATGGAGTTACGCCGCATCTTCTGGTGGTGTACGAATATTCCTGAATATTATAATCTTGGACCCCACGCGAAGTTAAGTCAATGCGCCGCATCTACTTACTAGATGCGCCGCATCTTCCCTCAGACAGAAACTATAAATACCCCAAGACCAGACGAATTTCGGAGAGACCATATAATACCGAAGACCGAACAGGAGAAACCAAGGACGAATTCAGTCAAGGAGGCAGCACAAGACACACCCAAATCAAAGATACAAGAGCTGTAAGAAGGTGCTGCATGTGTTTAATTCATTAAGTAGTTTTGTTTTATTGTGTTAGCAAACTTTAATTCATCAGGATTGGTGGCTTGTGTAATCTGACAACGAAAGATTGCACTCCCTTTAATACTTGCTTTCCCATCAATTAAAGTTTATATGTTGATGTCTTTGGTTACTACTTATTAGTGCATTGATAACCTCTGTGTTTATTAGTGGCTTGCGGGCATTTGACAGCGGAAAATAATGTGGCTCCCACGGTTATTACTAAATTGATCACTTAGGAATAACTTTTAGACATAAGTAATCATTAAGGGTTTACTCGCCGATAAGAATAGGACCAACGAGAAAGGGTTAACTACATACACTTCATATAAAGCTATCAATAAAACAAGTGACAATCTACTTAATCATAAGGACAGCCCTCTTATTATCTCGAGTATTTATCTGTGTACGTGTGTGCTACTTGCTGATTCGTGCCTATTGGTTTATTTTATCATTTAATTGCAAACAAATCGTGCCAGTCTCTCAGGCTGAAACCCCCTTGCGTTAGGATATTAAAATACTGATTAGAATAACGAGATAATACGTTCCACTCTTAGTGATCGACACTCTACTTACCATTATATTCATACTGACCGGGTACACTGCTCGTTAAGTGTGTGTGTTATTGATAAGTCGGCTAAATATAAATTTAAAACTTGAGTAGGCATTAATACTGCTAAACCGCAACGACACATCACGCGCATCAGGTGGTTAGACCCAAACCACTCGCCACTGAGACTTATGCCCAGAACCAACTCAACCTTAAAAAAGGGTTGAATGTGGCCCAGACCTCTGAGACACCCACTACAGAGACCCCCCTGACCACAAAAAAAGGCCAACGAAGGGCACTGAGCAATCATCCTCTGTGTCCTCGGGCAAACCCCCTCTTCCTCATGATTCCACTGACATAAACAAGTCATTGGAGTCAGGAACCTCAACCCATTCACATCCCAATGAAGGCACTGATAAATCACAATCAGAGCCTGAGGGAGAAAAGGGTCCTATATCCTCGGTTGGGCAGCACTACTCAACTGAGAAGGGGACCCACACCCAATCACATCCCAATGAAGGTACTGACAAATCACAGTCAGGACCCAAGAGAGTCAAGGACCCTAAATCCCCAAAAGGGCAGTACAACCCTGATAGGAAGGGGGACCACCAACCATCACAAAAAGTGCCTAGTGATACTCCTGGAAAACACCCGTCAGTAGTTGAAGGCGCTCAGGGGGACAAAGAATCAGAGGGATATAAACCACCCGCTGATACGGAACCCACAACCACCTCAGGCGGATTTAGTCTCTCAGGAACTGCCCCCAAAAGTCAGGCTGAGAAATCAGTTATTATGACTAGCCAGGCTGATAAAACCAAATCAGTTATTATGGCGAGGTCAGGACTTGGCCAAAACCAAGGCAAGTCCTTTTATGAGGAGGAGCCGGTTAACCTTTTGGAGTTCGAGTCTATGGGGGATGTTCAGGCTCTTCTTGATTCTGAAGATTCTGATAATGAGCTCAAGGAAGAGAGTGAGGAAGAAATCTTTGAGGCTGGTAAGGATATGGAAACTGATGTACAACCTGAACAATCACATCAGTCATCTCCACATCCAAGTGAAGAATCAGAATCTCAAGCTGCTGGTTCTTCGGATACTGACAACATCCTCAGCAAGTATGACAACATTCTTCCTCTCACTGAGAGACAATTGGTCAAGTTCCTGCTAAAGACCAACAAGGCTCTCTTCCAAGGTCTGACTGAAGAAATGTTTGACCAGCACACTGAAGCAGCTGTTCATTATGTCAATCTGAAGGAATCAGTGGAATCCTATCATGATGATGTAAATGAGCACAATTCATCTATCTCCTTCTCCCTGACGAATCTTGATTACAACTTTAAAATGTTCAACGAGTCTCTCACCAACTTACAAAAGAGCGTTGACACTATTCAAGAGTCAGTGAAAGATGACCCTGAGCTAAACAAGAAAGTTCTTCAGGCTTCAGAAACTTACCAGCAACAAACTTCTCAGTTGGCTGTGCTGGTAACTGTGCTGAGATCCTCCAATCTTCAGGGACACAACTCTTCAGTGGACTCCATCCGATCTTCCATGGGTCTTATGGAGTCCCACATGGCATCTTTGGCATCGTCTTCTTCCTCCCTGGCTTAAAATCTTGGGCCAAGGATGACTGCATTAGAGGCTTCTCAAGCTTCTCTTGAGACTAAGGTCTCAACTCTTCAGGAGGACACCTCAGAATTCAAGTCCATGATGACTGAGATCTATCAGGCCTTCAAAGGTCAAGCTCCCTCAACTTCAGTGAGCGAACCAACTCTTGCTCTCACTATGGGTCAAGCAACAGTTGAGTGGGAGAAAGTCACTGAAGACGAACCTCCACAACCTGAACAAGAACAACCTCCTTCTCACACTGAGGGGGAGAATCTTGAAGCCACCTCATCTTCATCCCACCAAGACAAAGGCAAGGGCATTCTCACAACCATTGAGCCTGAGCCCACAATCTTGGTACCTGCCTCCAAGGAAAGAAGGCCAGACCCTGATGAACCAGTCAGGGTTCCTTATGAAATCAATGGGGTAATGGAACTTCTCACTCATGCTGAAATTCAAGCTCACATGGAGAAAGAGGAGGCAGTAAAGAAAGATGCTGAAGATGAAAGGCAGAACAAGCTTGCTCTCATTCAGGTTGCAAGAGAAGAGTCTTAGAAGATTGGGATTGAGGCAAAAGACCTTGCTAAAAGGGAAGGTGATAAGAGCTTTGTGGTAGCTCAGAATGCTGAAATGACTACCCTTAGGCAGAGAAGGGAAGAAAGAATGAAAAGGACTGAAGAGATTAGGCAGAACAGTATTGTAAGATATCAGTGGGTCATGACAAAAAGGTTAAAGCCAGAACCAATCACTGATGTCAAGATTAATAAAAACTCCAAGCCTGCAATTCTAACTGTCTACAGAAGTAATGACAAGAGAGTCTTTGACGTTCATGAACCTTTCAGATTCGCAGACTTTGGGATCTCAGAACTGGATGAACTGGGTCCACTGATTGAGAAGAAGCAAAATGTTGTTGTGCCAAACCTGATGAAATACCTTAGTCTGAGGTATAAAAAGTTGGCTGCAACACCTCAGGAACTTGGCATTCCCTCTCTTCTTCTTGCTTCAGCCGAACAACCTGCCCCTTCTCAGTCTTCTTCAAGAAAAAGAAAGAAGATTGAAGTAGAGCCTGAGATCAAGGTCCTTGGTCTGGACTGCAACAGAGCTCTCCCTGAAGGTGTTCCATTCAGGAAGAATGTGGTCATCGAACAACCTGAAAGAGGGTTGTTCTTCACTGATGAGTTCGGAGACCCAGCCTTCCAGAGGTGGAATGATATTGATCTATCAGGGATCAAGGCAATGATGGGTTTCCTCATGATGGCCTCTCCAATCAAGAGTCCTGAGAATGTGAGGTTTTGTCAAGATCTTAAAAGAAAAATCCAAGAGCATCCTGACCAACATGAGCTGCAGTCAAAGAAGTCTAAGCTTGAAGCCCTTGGTATTAAGTTGAATTGATGAATCTGCCTGAATGTTGGGAATTATAATACGAATCAAGAGAAGACAACTTAGGTCTGGTAGTTTATCTAAGTTAGGTCTGTTTGTGTTATTAGGTCTGGTAATGTAATGTTAAGTCTGGTAGCATGTTTAAGTCTGGTTGACTTGTAAAGTTAAGTCTGGTCGTGAAGTTAGGAAAGTTTGTTAGAGTTATGTTAAGAAAAGATACAATGCGTGTATGTATCTTTATAGAAGATTTGTGTATATCTTCTGAGTCGGTTAGTATTAGGGTTTCCTTGTGTTATAAAAGGATCCCTAAATATTGTTAGTTCGTGTGTGTGAGTTGTACGAGTTCACTATTGTGATTATAATCAATATACGAAGTTAGTGATATCTCTGCTTGTGTTCTTAATTGTTCTTGTTAAGATTCCGCATTAACAATAACAATCACCTAGGGTTTCTCACTTAGATTGGTTCGGATTTATCCTACCCATCTACTAG
This sequence comes from Artemisia tridentata subsp. tridentata, assembly GCA_021014915.2. Classification (NCBI taxonomy): domain Eukaryota; kingdom Viridiplantae; phylum Streptophyta; class Magnoliopsida; order Asterales; family Asteraceae; genus Artemisia; species Artemisia tridentata. The sequence goes on from CP139503.1 coordinate 285,135,590, forward strand.
GTATTCAAGACTACTTAGTGATCCACATAAAATTCGTGGACCAACAAGTGGTATCAAAGCAAGGAGAGAGACTCTGAATTCGAAGAACACTAAATCTCAAAAACCTAATTCTCACTCAAATCACCCTACACAATGTCTGAATTTGATAAGCCTGTTAACACTGAAACTTTCTCAATCCATAACAGTGAGGATGAGAAATCAAACCATGAAGATGAAGGAAAAACCGAAACCAGTAACTCCCAAACACAACAACAACCCATCCCTTCCACAACCACAATCTCAAACATAAAACTTCCATTACTGAAAAGAGAAGAGTATGATATATGGGCCATGGAGATGGAACATTATTTGGAATACATTGATAGCGATGTATGGAAGGTGATTCAGAAGGGAAATTCTAAGAAAAGAATTTCACAAGGGAATGATGGGCATATCAGAATAATGCCACCAGTATCTGCTGAGGAGATTAGAGCTGTGGAGAAAGAAAAGAAGGCCAGAACCTTGCTTCTTATGGCTATTCCTAAGGAGCATCTACAAAGGTTTCATGGCATTCTTGATGCAAAGGATATGTGGGAGGCTATCAAGAAACGATTTGGAGGTAATGCTAACTCCAAGAAGATGCAAAAGGCTGTTCTTAAACAGCAATTTGAAACATTCAGTATTTCAAAGACTGAAGGTTTGGAGAAGGGCTATGACAGATTTCAACATCTGTTAACACAACTGGAAGTTCATGGTGCAGCAGTTTCAAATGAGGATGCAAACCACAAGTTCCTTAGATCTTTACCATCAGAATGGGGCAATGTATCTGTGGCGATGAGGATTAAGGAGGAAGTAGATTCAATGACACCTGATGACCTATACAATAACCTCAGGATGTTTGAAAGGGACATCAATAACACCACTCAGGCTTTAACCAGTTCATCAAATGTTGCTTTTGTATCACAAAACAAAAGCAGTACTTACAAGGTTAAATATGGTTGTGTTAGGTCTGGTATCTATGAAACTCCTTCAAGTGAAAGGTCTGCTTCAAGTTTTACTGATGAAGTGATACATTCTTTCTTTGCCAACCAAACGAAAGATGAAAGCTTTATTAGTGAAGACCTTGAACAAATTAATGATGCTGAAGTTGAGGAGATGGACATAAAATGGCACATTGCCATGGTTGCTTTAAGGTTCAAACGATTTCAGAAGCAATATGGAAGGACTATCAACTTCAACAACAAATCACCAGTGGGATACACAAAGAGGACAGTTGAATGCTACAACTGTCACAAGCATGGACATTTTTCAAGAGATTGTCCAGAGAAGAAGCCTGCTGATGGGAAAAGAGATGATGATGGGAAGATGGAAAAGAATCAGATGAGCCTGCTGACAATGGAAGCTGGAGGAGTCAACTGGGGTGAGCATACAAGAGTGAATGAGGAGTCTGATCATGCTCTCATGGCCATTGGTAATGAGGTATCATTATGCTCTAAATTATGCACTGACTCATATAATCATGTTAAGGCTTTGTGTAATGAGCAGCAAGAACAAATAGGTGATCTAGAAGTAAATTTATTAGCACATAAAAATGTTGTAAAAACTTTAGAAGCACAAAAGGTCACCCTTCAAAACCAACATGCTGCTTTAAATGAAAAACTATACTTTCAAGCTAATAAAATATACGAACAAGATGAAAAGCTTAAAAGGTATAGACAATTAGGGCTTAAAATTCAGAAGGAAAGGGATGAGCTGAGAAAAAGGGTAGATCAGTGGAACAGTTCAAATAATAACTTGTTTAAGTGTTGGGATTCTCAAATTAAGTCAAATAAAAAATGTGGCTTAGGATATGAGGAAAATGAGAATAGGGCTATATTTAAGAATAAAGAAGAGGACTATGCTGATAAGCCTTTGTATAATAGGTTTGTTAAGACTGGTGACTTTAAGGGAGTACCACCACCTTTGAGTGATGACTATACTCCTCTTGAAAAAGAAGAGTTGGATGATTCACTCTTTGTGTATGGTAAGAAAGGTCCTCAAGTGCCTGAACCAACCACCTCAGAGGACAAATCCAGTAGGTATTCTTCTTGTCAATCCAATGACTCTGAAGGATCTATTGATGGTTCCTCTGATCACTCTAAGTCTGAGTCAAATAATAAGGAAAAAGAGAATCCTGAACCTAAGGTTGTTGAGAAGTGTGAACCTGTTGTTACTAAACCTGTAGTGACTGAACAAAAGGTTGAGACAGTCAAACCTAGTTGTGTCAATCACATAAAAACTCCTAGGGAATCTGTTAAAATGAGTGAGTCACCTAGAAGCAATAGTGTTCACAGAGAAAGTAGGAGTAGTTATACTTATGCTCCTAAAAGATGCTTTGTGTGTGGAAGTTTGAGTCATTTAATAAGAGATTGTGACTTCCATGAAAAGAGAATGAAAAGAGAGGCTGAGCAAAAGAGAATGAATGTTAATAAGGGTCATAGTTCAAATAAACCAGTTTGGAATAATGCTAGTAGAGTTAATCATGCTAACCAGTTTGTTCCCAGACCTGTACAACTAAATAACACTACCAGACCTAACTCTTATGTTAGTTCTGGTAGACAAAATTTTAGGTCTGGCTACAGGAACTTTGATATGAATAGGCAAAATGTTAATTCTATGAGGCCTAAAGTGAATACTGGTTATGTTAATTCTATGAGACCTATTGTGAACACTGGTTTTGTGAGACCCAAACAACCTTTTCAAAAACCTCAGGTGAATGCAAATTTTCAAAGAAATAATTTTTATAAAGCTCATTCACCTGTAAGGAGACAAACAAATTCAAATGGGGGTTCTGCTGATAATTTCTCTGATTGCTGGGCTTGGAATCCATTTAAAAATGAATTTACCTATAAGTCCAAACATGGTTTCACTGGAGCAAGTTCATACAAGACCTATAAGTATGTTGCTCCACAGAAAGGACTCAAGCCCACTCAGGCCTGGGTTGTTAAGAAAAACTGATTCTCTTTCTTAACTTTGTATAGTTTGTATATTTGTTTGTTTTTAATCTTGCTACTCTTCTTGGTTATTCTTATTTTCAGTAGTCAATTTGTTTTCTGCTTTCCATAGTATGTGTGTTTTTAGTATTTTGTGCTTAACTTTGTTTTGCAGTTGTTAACTCTTCTCTATTGCAAGTAATTCATATGTGGAAAATTAAAACATCAGAACCAAAGAGCTTTTTATTTATTAACAATAAATTGCATTCTAGGATGCAAGTTACAATGCTTCATAAGACAAAAGCTTTAACGCAAACCAGCTTAACATCACCACCTACACTTTCTGTTTCCCTTTGCCCATGAAGTCAGGAATGGTCTTCTTGGCTCTTCTGCCACCAAACTGATTCCACGCTTTTGGGCATGGAAGTCCAAGAATCAAGCTGCTTGGTGGGGGACGTGGCACAGAACCACTTCTCAGGGAAGGCACAACCTTTGAAGGAAAAGTCTCTTCATCATCTTTAGAAGGGTCTTCTTCTTCAGCACTTTTATCATCTACATCAGAAGGGGAATTGGTCTTGAAGTCTTTGGTGCTTCATTGTCTGGTTCCTTTTCAGAAAGATCATAAGCAGCTAGCCATTGTTTCAGAGTTGATTCTCTCAATGTCTTGTTTCTTGTGATTGATGAATACCCTGGTGGGAAGTATCCACCCCATCCTCCTGATGATGAATAAGAAGATGAGCCATTTGGATCCCAAGAAGAATCGGATGAAATCTCTATGGTTTCTAAGTTGGATAGATCCATTAAGCTTATAAGGTTTTCTTTTGGTTTGTGATGGTTTTTGTGATAAAACAATGGGTGGTTTTATAGGGAAAATCAAGGTTTAATGTCTTTTAATGCTCGGTTGGTGTATGGGTTAATACTTGCAGGCAAAGAGTTATTAATTGTATTTTTGGAAAGTTGACCACTGTCTTTACTTTGGTTAAGTATTTTTTAGTGATAAAAAAAAAAGAAAAAAAAATAAAAAAAAAAAAAAGAAAAAAAAGGGAGATTTACACTTAAGGGAGGTAATGTACATTTAAGGGGAGGCAAATGTACAAGTTTTACATGTTTTTAAATCGGGTAAACTTAAGTGTTAAATCTGGTAGCTTGTATGTCTTGCAAAGATTGGTTTTTGTCTCCTTTTTCTTGTTGTTTCAACTAATTCTTGCAGAAAAGGTTGGAATGAGATGATGTAAAGCCTTGCATTCGCTACATTCAGTATGTAAGTCCACTCTCTTGGTTAGGTCAGGTAAGTTTATGATTCGGCCTGGTTGACTATTTAGGTCGGGTAGTGTTATATTTTTGACCGTTAGATCTGGTCAGAATAATAAAGATTTATCTAAAATATTACCGTTGCACTATTTTCGGTAAAAAGAGATATTTATGAAGTATATAAGATTAAAATTTGATATATTTTATCTCCTTTTATTCTTTATTTACTTCCAAATTTAAATCATCTTTATTTTTCACGACTCTGTTTCTACGCTCATATTTTCAAAAACCCTACCCTTCTAATCAACCAGACCTAAATCATTTACTCATCTATGGCTAACCTCAAGTTTGTGGACAAGCATAATCAAGTTGGTTTCTTGAAGAAGCCAGATCAAAGTGCAGGTTTCGAGCAGATTGTGGATTTCCTAAAAGGTTCTTACATTTGTTATTCATTAACTCATAATCCTACTATTTATCAGTCCCTTGTCAAGCAGTTCTGGAGGTCGGTTACCTCTGAGACTCTTGATGATGGGACACCATGTTTAAGGGCAATCATAGATAAAAATGATTTTACCATTACTGAAGCCACGATTAGGGAAAGTCTCCAATTGGATGATGCTTTAGGAGAATTTGATTTGCCTAGTGATGATATTTTGGAGGGATTGAATAGCATTGGGTACCCCACAGATGGAAGTTTTACCTTTTGGAAAAGTCATTTTTCACCTTAGTGGAGGTTTTTAGTACATCATTTACTTCAGAGTTTAAGTCCCAAGAGTGGTGGATGGGATCAATTTGGAAGCAGAATTGCTTCTGCATTGGTCTGTTTATCATTTGGAAGGAAATTTAACTTTTCAAAATTAATTTTTGAAGGAATGGTGAAAAATGCTAAGGACCCAAAATTTTTAATGTATCCACGATTTTTGCAAATGATCTTGAATTATGAAACTAAGGATAAAGTGCCTTACATCAGTGTGGCTGATGTGCTGCGTGTTGTGTCGTTGCGGTTTAGCAGTTTTAATGCCTACTCAAGTTTTAAATTTATATTTAGCCGACTTATCAATAACACACACACTTAACGAGCAGTGTACCTGGTCAGTATGAATATAATGGTAAGTAGAGTGTCGATCACTAAGAGTGGAACGTATTATCTCGTTATTCTAATCAGTATTTTAATATCCTAACGCAAGGGGGTTTCAGCCTGAGAGACTGGCACGATTTGTTTGCAATTAAATAATAAAATAAACCAATAGGCACGAATCAGCAAGTAGCACACACGTACACAGATAAATACTCGAGACAATAAGAGGGCTGTCCTTATGATTAAGTAGATTGTCAATTGTTTTATTTATAGCTTTATATGAAGTGTATGTAGTTAACCCTTTCTCGTTGGTCCTAATCTTATCGGCGAGTAAACCCTTAATGATTACTTATGTCTAAAAGTTATTCCTAAGTGATCAATTTAGTAATAACCGTGGGAGCCACATTATTTTCCGCAGTCAAATGCCCGCAAGCCACTAATAAACACAGAGGTTATCAATGCACTAATAAGTAGTAACCAAAGACATCAACATATAAACTTTAATTGATGGGAAAGCAAGTATTAAAGGGAGTGCAATCTTTCGTTGTCACATTACACAAGCCACCAATCCTGATGAATTAAAGTTTGCTAACACAATAAAACAAAACTACTTAATGAATTAAACGCATGCAGCACCTTCTTACAGCTCTTGTATCTTTGATTTGGGTGTGTCTTGTGCTGCCTCCTTGACTGAATTCGTCCTTGGTTTCTCCTGTTCGGTCTTCGGTATTATATGGTCTCTCGAAATTCGTCTGGTCTTGGGGTATTTATAGTTTCTGTCTGAGGGAAGATGCGGCGCATCTAGTAAGTAGATGCGGCGCATTGACTTAACTTCGCGTGGGGTCCAAGATTATAATATTCAGGAATATTCGTACACCGCCAGAAGATGCGGCGTAACTCCATGATTAGATGCGGCGCATGTCCTCTTGTATCTTGGATCGTATCTGGTGATATCTTGATAGAGATGCGGCGCATGTCATGAGTGAGATGCGGCGCATCTGGAGCAGATTAGTCTTGATCTTCTTCATTTCAGTAGACTCTTAACTTTATGCATGTTTTGCTCCATAATCAGTCCAAAATCGCTAAGTTTCACCAAATGCTTGTTTTTACCTGAGAATTACAAAAGTAAACGATTAAGTATCAATCCTCATACATAATATAGTAAAACAAGTCAAATTAATAGGATAAATGATAGTAATAAAATGTACTTATTTGAGTTCATCAAATATCCCCCCACTTGAACTTTACTTGTCCCCAAGTAAACCTTAGAATTTCTTTTATGAAAATGTATCCTAAAAGATGTTATGATTTATTTTTATATTTAAGCATGTATTCGTTTATTTCATAATCACACAACTAAACACTTTAACGAATTAGAAGTATAAATAAATAATTTGATAAAAGCAAATCTAATCGTTTAACTGTCCAGTCGCGACGAATATTCTATCATAAGCTTGGCAAGTATACACATCTCCTCCACTAAAGCTAAGGAATAACAAGTCTAAAGCGGTAAAAAGGGTTTTTAGGCTTAAGGGTTAATTATTCTTATTTACTATCGATCTCAAATTCCAAAAAAGGCGACAAAATCACAAATACATGATCGAATCCACGAACACGATACTTGCAATTGCTCAAATCCTTAACTCGAATAGGCTAAAGATAGGTCCAAACTTCACCAATAATAATATATCAAAAAGGGCGACAAAATCATAAATACATAGCCGAATCCACGACTACGATACTTAAGATTGCTCAAATCCCTAATCTCAATAAATCAAAGGTTTGGTTGGATAAAGAATAATAAAGGGTATGGATAACATTTGGGATATAAATTGGTGTAAAATGAAAAATAAACAAAACAAATAAATTAAAATCCTAAGTGTGGTTAATCACTATCCCAACCATCCCATGAATAACACTCATATCATCGAATAACTCACGCTTTAACACTTGAAACACACGCTTTAGGTAGACACGAATTATACTCAACAAAATCTTAATCAAAGAATAAACCTTAATTGGCCTTCCCATAACTGCCAATTCCCATTCAATCCATAGATATAGTACAACAAATAGTGGTGATATCGACCACTTACATAACTTTACATAAGTTGGTTAAAACAAACTTCCAACTTTTCTTTCTTTCTTTTTCTTTTCTTATTTTTTCGATTTTTTTTTTTTTTTTTTTTTTTTTTTTAAAGATAAACATAGATGTGTAAAATTTCACCACATCACTATAATGATAATTCTGGATAATTTTTCCATACTTTTCATACTTCAGAAATAACGGTAATAGTGAAAGTAGTAAACACACGAAAAATAAACTCAAAAATATACAATATTTACTTTCACTCCAATTGCATTGTGCAATTTCCCGACCTAACCATAGATAATGAATTACGCACGCGAACACAGGTAATGTAAGGAAACACACTTTGCCTATAGCAATTAACCAACCACGGATTCTAATCTACAGGGTAGGCTAAGGTGTAAGGGTGTAACGAAACATTTTAAACATAGGTGTAAGAAACGAAAGGAATGGCTCTGAGTGTTTTTCTAGGGGTATCTTACTCTAAAAATGAGAGTAACAAAAGGTTTATACGGGGGTTAACTAACCAGTGTAGTTAGTTAATAACACATAACATATAATAAGCTATTTGGGTGTAATCCTAGAATTTTACCAATTTAGACAAGTCATTCCAATTATAAAATAATACTTATTATGGTGGTCTCGAATAGTATACAAGCCAAGTTCTAAAGTTTACAGTCACCGGCACACTCATAGATTTGTGAATTTTGGAAAATCACAATTTTTTGAAAATAACGTCATGTGTGCAGCTATGCAACTTAGATCTTAAACAAAAACATGCTAAAAAATTTTAAGTTTGATATATTAAGCACATTTTAAGCATAATTTTTGAAAAAGTTTAGGACAAGTAATTGTTAAGTGTTCTAATTCTCCAATCCCCCCACTTAAGTTAAACAACGTCCTCGTTGTTTGTATAAAAGGCTAAAAACTGGAAAATAAAAGAATTAGAACAGGAAAACTCCCCTGAGATTTGCTCGGTATGATCCTCCATTAGTATAAGAGCAAAAATCATCTTTCTTGTGGATTAGAACGTTAAAACTTCATACTTGATGTATCCACAGGAAATCCAGGAAACTATAATACCACCAACACTTTAAAACACACCTAAGATAAGAAAGGTTCAAACTTGCATAATACATTAGTAGTTAGGAAAAATAAAACTTAAAAATTAAAACTGAAAATCATCAGGTCAGTCGATGCGCCGTATCTTATGGAAGAAGATACGCCGTATCGAGCCTGGAATTAATACGGATCAGAATAAAGATGCGCCGCATCCTTAACCAGGGATGCGCCGCATTAAAATAAACTGATAAATAGTTTTAAAGTCGAAAAAAAAAATGCAGAAAAATAAAATAAGATATGACCATTGCAGGAGATGCGTCGCATCTCAGAATTGAGATGCACCGTATCCTCATGCGGGCCTGACTGACTCGACACAGAAAACAGAATAATAGAAATTTTCCGGGTTGTCTCCCGGTAAGCACTTGTCTTTATTCCAGAGTCTTTAAGTTAGACTCACGTTCAGCTCGTTATTCAGTCCTTGTCACGGTCCATCCTTCGTCCTTCATCCGAAAGATTTTCCCGTATATCTCTGCGACGTTTTCTTCCGTTCGACTTAATCTAGTATAACTCTTTGTCTTCACCGCAGTATATTCTTCATCAGGACCCAAATAATATTTGATGATTTTAAATTTTTCAGAAATAATCATGGGTGGCTCATTGTAAGGAATCCCAAGTAGTTGATACTTTCTTTTGGTGAACTCTTCCTCGTCTTTATCAACAAACTTAAAATAAGGATCCTTAATCAAATAATCATCTAGTTCTTCAATCAACGACTCATTATTATAATCATCTTGAATCGCCTCCCATTCTCTTTCCAAATCATATTGTAACCGACGACTAAGCTTTGTGAAATCATCAAACTGTTTATGCACCCATTCCCAGAAAGTAGTATCCGATGTCCCCTTAAGTCCTTTCAAGCGTTCAATTCTCCCCTTTTCTTGTAAAGCCTCCGCTTTTTGTGGGCAGTCTTCAACATTATCGTACCACTCATAATCTTCAAAGGTTACATCGTTTCCAACCCGTCTCATCCCAATTATACTTCCCCCATTACAGGTTCCGTCACTTTTATAATCACAGGTCGGCCAAACACTACTCCCGTCCTTGAAAACGAAGGGTGTACAAGTGTGATTAATGTGCGCAAATTCCCATGGTTTATCCCAAACCCATGGTACTTGGTCATTCCATTCATAGTACCAGGTGTTTTTGAAATCATCATAAGTCTTAAATCCTGGTAGATCTCCGTAAGCACATCATCGTCAACTTGAAGAAGGTAGTTAAATTCCTTGAACTGCTTGCACAAGGGTGTCTCATAATCGAACACATCAATGTCAATCCTGAAAAGTTCTTCAATGCCCTCATTGATTGTTGAATCATGAAGTGACGACCCATAATCGCTTTCTACTTCTTCGTCTTCTCCTCTCATCCAATATACCCATAATGCATCCTTAGTAGCTCGATCCATGCTCTTATGGTTATTAAACTTACTAGCCAACCATTCTGAAAAATCAACATCGTTAGGGTCATGGTTAACGTCAAAGCAAGCCTTCCCAATCATATTCTTCTTTATCTCCATGAACTCGTTAAATTGCTTCTTAAAACTCCGAGTCAACCATGAAGTCATAATATGCTTGACTTCATCTGCAGGGGCAAATTCCGGACTACCATATTTGAGTTCTAGCCAATCATTGAGGGAGAGGTCTATCAATCTTACCAATCTGCCATGAAATAGTAACTCCGCCAAAGCATAATTCATGTCATTATCCAGATAGTTCTCATTTAATCCCCAGTACTGTTCGGAATAAGGCATGTAAGAGATTTGGGCATTGCCTCCACCACAGCTGTTGTTGTTTGAGTCCATGTATGCAAGATAGAATTTCCCATCATCTTCTTCGATAGTAGTCCAGTTCAATCCTTCGGCTTCAATTATAGGCCATAAGAGCGACAATTCTTCTCCAGTGTACCTCACAAATACATCATAAGAGAATACCTCTTTGTCGATGTTGCATAAACGCATGAATTCCTTAAAAGCAGCTTCAAGAGGAGTCTCCCAAGAGAATAAATCTGCATCGATCATGAGCACATTGAATGAATCTGAAAACAAGCATTCCTTAGCAAGATATCCGTTAACTGACATGTCTTCCATAGCAAAATCTGTCATCCAAGGTAAAATCATCAGTAGGATTTGTTCGCTAGAAGAGAAATTAATGAGTATAGAAACGAATATATGAATACAAATAGCTGATACCCGCAGACGATGCGCCGTATCCAAAGAGTTGGATACGCCGTATCTTAATACGTTAAAATTTAATCAGACTTTATTCAGAAAATAGATACGCCGCTTTAGAATTTAAGAATGCGCCGTATTGAATTAATTAATCAAAAATCGATATTTATTTAAAATTAAACGCGTCGTATTAACGAAAGTTAATGCGCCGTATTTTCGTTAAGTTTGAAAATACAAGATTTTTGATTCAGAAGATGCGCCGTATCGATAGAGATCGATACGTCGTATCTGTTTAATAATTCGCAAACTGTTTTTAATTAAAATAATAGATACGCCGTATCTGCTAAAGCAGATGCGTAGTATGGCGTTAACGTTTAGAAAAAATTTTCTTATTAAAAACAGATACGCCGTATCTGCTAAAGCAGATGCGTCGTATTACTTTATCGCTTAGAAAAAATTTTCTTATTAAAAACAGATACGCCGTATCTTGGGGAAAAGATGCATCGTATCGAATTAATTAAACGCGTTGTATTTAAAAAAAAAATTAAACGCAATACGCCGTATCTGAGAGATCAGATGCGCCGTATCGTCTGATTTAGCAAAGTACAACGATAGCAGAACAGAAAAAATACGAAAAATAAAAACAAAAATTAAACACACAAACAAAAATAAACACACAAAAATAAAAGAAAACAATTATCACACAATACAACAAATATGCAAAATAATACAATGATGCAATTAATCTAATAAAAAGAAAAACCTAATTAAAATACTAATCAAATTAACAGATAATAACAATTCACTCCCCGGCAACGGCGCCAAAAACTTGATGTTCTGCGTGTTGTGTCGTTGCGGTTTAGCAGTTTTAATGCCTACTCAAGTTTTAAATTTATATTTAGCCGACTTATCAATAACACACACACTTAACGAGCAGTGTACCCGGTCAGTATGAATATAATGGTAAGTAGAGTGTCGATCACTAAGAGTGGAACGTATTATCTCGTTATTCTAATCAGTATTTTAATATCCTAACGCAAGGGGTTTCAGCCTGAGAGACTGGCACGATTTGTTTGCAATTAAATAATAAAATAAACCAATAGGCACGAATCAGCAAGTAGCACACACGTACACAGATAAATACTCGAGACAATAAGAGGGCTGTCCTTATGATTAAGTAGATTGTCAATTGTTTTATTTATTTGCTTTATATGAAGTGTATGTAGTTAACCCTTTCTCGTTGGTCCTAATCTTATCGGCGAGTAAACCCTTAATGATTACTTATGTCTAAAAGTTATTCCTAAGTGATCAATTTAGTAATAACCGTGGGAGCCACATTATTTTCCGCAGTCAAATGCCCGCAAGCCACTAATAAACACAGAGGTTATCAATGCACTAATAAGTAGTAACCAAAGACATCAACATATAAACTTTAATTGATGGGAAAGCAAGTATTAAAGGGAGTGCAATCTTTCGTTGTCACATTACACAAGCCACCAATCCTGATGAATTAAAGTTTGCTAACACAATAAAACAAAACTACTTAATGAATTAAACGCATGCAGCACCTTCTTACAGCTCTTGTATCTTTGATTTGGGTGTGTCTTGTGCTGCCTTCTTGACTGAATTCGTCCTTGGTTTCTCCTGTTCGGTCTTCAGTATTATATGGTCTCTCGAAATTCGTCTGGTCTTGGGGTATTTATAGTTTCTGTCTGAGGGAAGATGCGGCGCATCTAGTAAGTAGATGCGGCGCATTGACTTAACTTCGCGTGGGGTCCAAGATTATAATATTCAGGAATATTCGTACACCGCCAGAAGATGCGGCGTAACTCCATGATTAGATGCGGCGCATGTCCTCTTGTATCTTGGATCGTATCTGGTGATATCTTGATAGAGATGCGGCGCATGTCATGAGTGAGATGCGGCGCATCTGGAGCAGATTAGTCTTGATCTTCTTCATTTCAGTAGACTCTTAACTTTATGCATGTTTTGCTCCATAATCAGTCCAAAATCGCTAAGTTTCACCAAATGCTTGTTTTTACCTGAGAATTACAAAAGTAAACGATTAAGTATCAATCCTCATACATAATATAGTAAAACAAGTCAAATTAATAGGATAAATGATAGTAATAAAATGTACTTATTTGAGTTCATCAGTGGCCTTTACTCCCAAACTTTTTGCAAATTTAAAAAGGAGTTTTTAAGGGACAGACAAACCTTTGCTTGCTGCTATGCTTGGTACTAACAATGCAGGTACTTCTGGAGCTGCACAAGTGCACCCTGATGAAGCACAAGACCAAGCATCATCTAGGTCTGCTACACCTACATCTTCTCCAATTCCATCACCTCAACCAGGTCCCTCACCATCTGCTGAAAGATTATCTACACCTATCCAACAATCTTCACCTCCACAACCAAATGTTCCAAGTCCTGCAAGGGAGGAGGAACATGATCCCATAACTGTGGAAAATCTTCTTATCATTGTTCCTCAACTACAAAAGAAGATTGCTACTTTGGAAAAGTCTAATGAGGCACTCAGAAAAGCTTATGTGACTTTGGTGAAGAAAGTAAAGAAAATGGGAGTAGCAATGAAGAAAAAGGGTGTTTCTTTTGATGATGAGGAAGGTGAAGCTGAAAATTCTTCCAAATAGGGGAGGAATTTGGAGCAAGAACAGGAAAATATTCTTCAAACACCAGTTCAAGAACCACTTGTTCAAGATAATGTCACCACAATTAGTCCAGAGACACTGGAAGTAGCAGAGACTTTGGCTCAATCAATGGGCAAAATTAAACAGGATAGGAAGAGAAGAAGGTTAATTTTGTCTGTTGAGGAAGAGGTTGAAAAGTTTGGGACAATATCTGATGAAAAGTCTGGTGAAGGAAAGTCTGGTAATGAACTTAGTTCTGGTAATGAAGAGCAACAATCTGTTGTGGGTGAAACTTCAAAGTCAAAGGAGTCTAAGAACAAAACAAGAGAAGAAATAGCATCTGAGGCTGAAATTGAAAGGATTATGGCACAAGATATTGCTGTAGAAGAAAGACAAAAGATGCTAGATGCAGTTTATGCAAGACAATTGGCTGAAGAATCTGATGATTTTACAAAGCTGCTCAATGTTGATGATGAAGTGAGAGCAAAGTATGAAGAGCTGCTAACTATTGAAGGTTTAACTGCTGATGAACGAGCCAAACAGTTAGCTAACTTCATAAATGCAAGAAATAATGATGATACATTGGGTGGATTCTTAGAAAAATTCAAGCTTCAGAAGAGATCAAAGATTCTCAAGAAGATGTCTATGGCAGAAAAGAAATATGATATGATGATGTATCTTAAGAATCAAATGCATCTTTCTTTGGAACAGATGAAAAGGAAGTCATATGAAGAAATACAAGTAGCATATCTCAAGGCATTTGAGAGAGATCAAGGTTACAAAGCTATTGATTATGATGATGTGCAGAAATATTGCTTTCAAAGTAGAAAGGCTAAAGAGACTGAACTGGTCATTGAACCTGATAAGATGATTGATATACAACCTGAAGCTGGTAAGTCAACAGAAGAAGTGCAAGCTGAAGTAATAAAGCCTATTGTGTTTCAAAGAAGAAAAGGTTTGGAAAGAAAAAGTAAATCCAAGAAAGTGGTTGTCGAAGAGGAATTAGATGAAGAACCTTCATCTGAAGGAGCCACAATGGGGACTATTGAAAGCACAAAGGAACCAACTAAGGTTGTCAAGTATCAACTAATAATGACTGGTGAGAGGGCTGCATATCAAATAATAAGGGAAGATAATTCTGACATTGTTTATATGAATTTTGCTGGAATTTTAAATGATGTGAATAGGGAGGATCTTCAAGAACTTTATCAGTTGGTGAAAATTAAATATGGAGATCTTCCACCTGAAGATGAATTTGAAAGAGTCTTTTGGGGAAATTTGAAGGTGATGTTTGAGCCACCAACTGAGTCTGATATAGTGTGGAAACTTCCTGAAGAACAAAACATTGTCAGCTGGAGATATTTTCATACCTGCAAGGTACATTGTGTTTCATTAAAGAATGTTGATATTTATATGCTTGCAGAAGTGGAATATCCTTTATCATCAAGTGTTTGCAAGGAAATGATGAGCAAAAGGTTGTATGCTGATAAGAAGGATGAAGGATATGAGATGTTATTGGATTTGATTAAGAGGCAGTCTTTGAAGGATGTAGCCTAAGGGTATTTGAAAGAATTTTCACAAGTTGTTGAGTGAGACTATTGGAACTTCTCACTTGGTGGAGGTGCTTTACACTAACACATCAAAAGGTTATCAGTTCACCTTGTCTAATCAACACAAGGACTGGCTAATCCTGAGCAAACGGCTAACAGGTAAAGATTGCTCAAATCCGTTTATGGCTGACAATTTGCCATAAATTGTATGGTATTCAACTCACCATATCTCAAATAAGTGAAGAGTTGGCTAGCCCACAAGGTTATGGCTTGTGGTAAAGGCTGTGGAAAACCATAAATGGTCATCAATTCACCATGATGAGGTGTTTTTCCATCAAAGAATTGACTAGTCCAGAAGCAAACGGCTTTTGGTAAAGACTTAACAAATCCGTTGATAAGCTGATGATTTGCGAAAAATCATATGGTTATCAGTGTACCATGGTCTTACACACCAAAACATTTGGCTACTCCAGTAGTGATGGCTATTGGTAAAGAGACATCAAATCCATTAAATTTCAATGATTCACCTCTCACAGGAGTTAACACACCTGGAAGTGATGAGAATAGATATGAAACTTAATATGAATTGATGTACATATAGTCAATGTTGCTGTAAAGACCATATCAGAAGAGCTTATCAAGATTCAAGCTGCTAGAAAGGATCAAGACCTAAATACAATTCAAAGTGTTCAAGATTCAATCCTTAGAAAGCTTAATCAGAAGAACTTGAAGTTCATGATGCATGAAGATCAAGTTAGGGGAGGATTGTTGGGAATTATAATACGAATCAAGAGAAGACAACTTAGGTCTGGTAGTTTATCTAAGTTAGGTCTGTTTGTGTTATTAGGTCTGGTAATGTAATGTTAAGTCTGGTAGCATGTTTAAGTCTGGTTGACTTGTAAAGTTAAGTCTGGTCGTGAAGTTAGGAAAGTTTGTTAGAGTTATGTTAGGAAAAGATACAATGCGTGTATGTATCTTTATAGAAGATTTGTGTATATCTTCTGAGTCGGTTAGTATTAGGGTTTCCTTGTGTTATAAAAGGATCCCTAAAGATTGTTAGTTCGTGTGTGTGAGTTGTACGAGTTCACTATTGTGATTATAATCAATATACGAAGTTAGTGATATCTCTGCTTGTGTTCTTAATTGTTCTTGTTAAGATTCCGCATTAACAATAACAATCACCTAGGGTTTCTCACTTAGATTGGTTCGGATTTATCCTAACCATCTACTAGGTATTCAAGACTACTTAGTGATCCACATACAATTCGTGGACCAACACTGAATACCACCACTACCTTTTTTTTGTACTTAGTTTTGATAGTACTTGTAATGATATTAATAAGATGATGTTTTTATTATTTCAGTGTCCTTATTTACATTCTAGTACATTCAGTATGAGTAGAAGTCATTAGCTCACTCATAACTGATCAAAACACTTAGGAATAATTTATATCCAAATAGGGGGAGATTGTTGGGTCCATCAGTACCCAAGAATACTTAAAACAAGATTTGTACACAAATTAACTAAGTGTTAACTTAAACCGAGAACAATTCAAGTCACTGAGTGAACAGTCGCTCAGTGAGTCATCTTCAGGATGCTTAAGGCAAATTCAAGAAAAAGGATTCACTACTCAGGAAAGCGGTACTCCCTGAGTAGGACTTAAGCCAAAGAAGAAGATGATGGTTCAGTGAGTGTTGGACAAGAACTCACTGAACCCCAGTCTCCTCAACAACATTAAGTGATTGATGACTGAAAAACTCAACGCCTGAAAGAAAGGCGGGAAGATCTGGGAAGAGTTTAAGATAAGATCAAATCTTATCTTGTCAGGAAGAAACTTTCCCTAAGACGGCTAAAAGTCATGAAGTGTCAGACCAACCACTTCTAAAGACTTTATAGTCCATTCCCATTGGTTCTTGGAAATGACAATTACTGTTGTAATTTTCAGACACGCTTGCTTCAACAAGTTCTAGTTTTTTAATCACTTTTACTCTTTTATACATGTGTATAAATAGGTTCAAAAGGAGAGAAGTTGTGTGTGTTTTGTACATTGAAAGCTTAGACTTTTACAAAGTAACTTCTCTCCTACAAAGAGTAACCAGTCCCTAAGATAGGTCAGTGAGGCATATTGTTACCACTCAAAGCAAAGCTTGAGTTTAGATAGGAGACACTACCATACCTTGTCTATTCAATCCCAAGTGTTTGTTCCGCAAAACACTTGGGTAATAGATTCTTTGATTCATTTCTAATAAGAATTTAAACGTTGAAAAATACTTATGTGTTTTTACTTTTACGTTTCATTAATCTGTTAGAATTAATCATAACATTGTATTAGTCATAAACACGAATAGATTAACTTTCTAGTTAACTCTAAGCGTGTTAAGGGAACAACAGTATTGTTATCATGTATATAAAGTAAGTTTTTATTAAAACTTGGTGTTAAATGTACAAGGCATATGATTCTCCTCTCATGTGACAAAAATAAGGCATTGATATGGCTTGGTCTTATGAACATGTTACAAGTTATTATTGCTTGGTCTTATCACTGTTCAAAGTAAGAGAGAGAATAAACAAAGAAAATGACTATACGACAAGGGTCTAGTAATGTGTGGTCTACATCCTTTATCTTTCGTGTCAAAGTGTTGCCCACATCTCTTGTCTTCCCAATACAATAATGTAAAGTACAAAAGTTAGACAACCTCTTCAGTACTATCCCACTATAGTACTATTAAAGCACTATTTGGGAGTACTTTCATGACAGATTTACAGTTTTTTACTTTTATGATCCGCTGATCATTTTCGCCGCTCCCAGCTCTTAAGAGCTCGACCTCCGGTCACTCTATTATTGTCCGCCCAATTGCTAGGCCCCGGATTGTTTAACAAGTGATTCAGTTGGAACATTTTTCTGTCACATTTTTATGTCACATTTGGAACATTTTTCATGATTATTCTTTTAGCATATATGTACCTAAGATTCTTGCTGGGCGTTTAGTTGCCGCGGATTTTTAAAATTTGCAAGTTTTGCAACCGAGTTTCAATCTTTCAGTATATCATTACTTGTCTAAGTGACCGCACCTTATAACTCAACCTATCGAGTAACGCTCAGACGCTCAGCACTTTATTTGTTGAATCCTTCTAATATTTAGCCTTCGATCCTTGCCTGATGTCGACTGAAACCGTGGTATCACACACTGTACAGATAGCAAAAGAAAGACTATTACAACATTCACTTAAACTACTGGATCATAACTATCAAAACTTCCCCGTATCCCTTGATCCTCATCATAGGCCGATAACTTATTCGAACATGGCACATCGGTACGTTGCGGGAGTAAGACCTCCGGTCATTACCTTCTCAAATATAACTCCCGTTAAACTTTGATTCGTTGGTCCGTCTTGCCACCCAGCGACCTTAAAAATGATAATGATTCTCTGGTCCATCTTGGTCTAACCTTCGTA
This sequence comes from Artemisia tridentata subsp. tridentata, assembly GCA_021014915.2. Classification (NCBI taxonomy): domain Eukaryota; kingdom Viridiplantae; phylum Streptophyta; class Magnoliopsida; order Asterales; family Asteraceae; genus Artemisia; species Artemisia tridentata. Next base: position 285,153,900 of record CP139503.1, read on the forward strand.
AACACGACCTCCGTTGTTAGCTGGCTCGAACTTCAAGCTCCTCCATTCGGACGGAGACACGAAATGACGGAGCTACAAAACTCCAACCATTGAGCTCCAAAATGAAATACTCAAAGTTACATATATTTGCGGTCAAACACTTTAACCTCTTGTATATCCGACCACACTTTGGAATTTGCCTCAACTTCCAACAACTTCAAAAACTTTTGTTCAATCATTATATCGACACGCTAATAACATTACTGTTAATGGTCCACTAGATAAGCGTATTGGACAAAAACATGCCACTCAAATGTAACCCACGGCACCCCTACATACAACCTCCGACCAAAACTTACCAGTCTAAGACGAGTCAAGTGAACACTCGCTAACTACGTACCCGACCAAGCGTCGCTGGAGAAATTTGATTCTACTTTCAGATAAAGTTCATGGTGATTATCGAATAAATCTGACAAGCTGGTCCCGGCGTTGGTGAACAAAGGACCGCACTTAAAGAATCTTGGTACTCGTTCTTTCTAACTACGGTGCATACTTTCGATTTTAAGTCCGCGAATTGCAATACATTGTTCTTGATCACTGAATCTTTTGTTATCATAACCATCACTAGTAGCCTTTGAGCTCTAGTACGAATAACTGTTGGGTCCGTCATTACCCAAGCAGCCTGAAAACAGGATTTGGACACAAATTAAGCTAAGTGTTAAACAACCGTAAACACTATTAAGTCACTGAGTGAACAGTCACTCAGTGAGTTACCTTCAAGATGCTTAGGACGAGTCTAAGAAGAAAGATTCACCATTTAGTGAGGCAGAACTCCCTAAATGTCACTTAAGCCAAAGAAGAAGGTAATGGGTTCAGTGAGTGTTTGACAAGAACTCACTGAACCCCCAGTCTCCTCAACAACAATAAGTGATTAAAGACTGAAGACTGAAGGCTTGGACTGAAGAACCTGAAGTCTGAAAGAAAGGCGGGATTAGGCGGGAAGAGTTTGAAGAGATAAGGAGTATTCTTATCAGGCCAGAAACGAACCTTCCCTAAAACGGCAAAAGTCAAGAAGTGTCAGAACTGACACTCGGAAAGACTTTTGGCCTATTCCTATTGGTTCTTGGAAATGACAAATACTGTTGTAGTTGTCAGACACGCTTGCTTATTCTTTTTGTATTTTAATCATCAGTGCTCTTTTATACTTGTGTATAAATAGAAACAGATGGAGAAAAGTGGGATAAGTTTTTGTGCATTAAAAGCTTAGACTTTCACAAAACCACTTTTCTCCTACAAAGAGTAACTAAGTCCCTGAGATAGCTCAGTGGGTCAATATTGTTACCACTCAAGAATATCTTGAGTTTAGATAGGAGACACACCATACCTTGTCTATTCAATCCCAAGTGTTTGTTCCGCAAAACACTTGGGTAATAGATTCTTTGATTGATTTAACATTGTGTTTTTATATTTACGTTTTACTTATCTGTGTTAATTAATCATTACATTAATCTCAGTCATAAACACAATTAGATTAACTTTGTAGTTACTTCTAAGTGTGTAAAGGGAACAACAAGTGGTATCAGAACCTCTGGTTTATAAAATCTTTTCAAAAACTAAGAGTGCTCAAGGTTTTTAAAACCAAGATCCTACTATGGCTGATATTAATGTGCCCCAGCTCATCGATAAAAAGGGTGGAAGCTTTTCAGCTGTTGCCCCCAGACTTGAAGCTGGAAAATTTAGCAAGTGGAAAAAGCGAATGCTTTGCTACTTGATTGGTATGGAACCATACTACATTACTTATGTCAAAGAAGGTCCTTATGTCCCAAAGACTGCTGAGGGGCTAAACAAGCCTGAAGCTCAATGGACCATTGATGAGAGAAGGGTAGTCAATCAAGACCAACGCCTGAAAAGCATAATTATATCTTGTCTTCCTGAAGATATAATGGAATCAGTCATTAACTGTTCAACAGCCAAGCAAACTTGGGATGACTTGATTAATAGCTTTGAAAGTCCTTCAGATACCAAGGAAAACAGGATCATGGACCTGAAACTTGAGTACAATACTTTCAGGGCAAAGGACTCTGAAAGTATCTCTTAAACATATACCAGATACAAGACCCTGATAAACGAATTATCAAATGATGGTGTAGTTTTGTCTAAGCATGAGATCAATGTTGGCTTTGTCAACAGTCTCCCTGAGAAGTGGCTAAACTTCTCACAAGGCCTTAGGAATGCTAATCACATTCAGACCCTTGAGCTCCCTGAGATCTATGGGAAGTTTGTCTATGAAGACAACTTAATCTCTAGGAGATACCCAGACTCAAAGAAAGCTCTTGAGACCAAAAAGGCCTTGACCTCCTCACCCATATCAACTGCCTTTTATTCTAATGGTGTTGTGCAGGATTTTCAAGAGGATTCTGAAGATGAGATTGATGAAAGAACTAGTGATGAGTACCTAAATGATTTAAACTTGGAATTCCAAGAAAAGGCACTCCTTGCTAATTCAAAACATTTTATCAAAAGAAATTAGTCTAACTTTTCAAAAGCTAAAGCAAATGAAACCATTGAATGTTCCAGATGTTGCAGAAACGGTCATTTTGCTAAAGACTGTTATTCAAAAACCATCTCAGAACACTCTTATAAATTTTCTGGAAACAGTTCCTCAGGAACTAGCAAGTTTCAACCTAGAATGCTTCAGTCGACCCAACATTTTCAAAACAATAATGTTCAAAAAGGTCAAAAAGACTTTGAGGCTAAATATAGGAAAGCTAAGGCTAAACTTGCACTTCTTGAAACTAATCCCTCAATGGCTCAGGCTGCTCAAACTTCCAAGCCTGTTCAGACAAAGAGCAAGGTTCTTGTAGCAGAAGCTTATGACTAGAATGAAGAAGCGGTCTCCTCAGAAGATGAGGAAATTAGAGTGAGTGCACTGATGGCACTTTCTGAAGGTGATCAGGTGGCTGTTGGAAAAAGCCATGCAAGGAATGGAGAATGGGTGAACATAACCATGAAGAAGGTAAACACTTTACTTTCAATGGATGATGATTCTGATTGGCAGTCCTATATGAATTATATTTGTGTAGATCTTAAGTTTGTAGAAGAACAAAGGCTTAACTTGCTTTCAAAATATAACAATCTTGTGTTAGAATTGAATAAGTGTAGAGATGAATTGCTTGTATTAAAACAAGCCAAGTTAGAAACTATTACACTACAAATTCAAAACACTGAGATTTTGAAACAAAATCAAGCCCTTCAAAATGAACTTAACAAAGAAAAGGCTGTCATTGAAAGCTGGACTAAAAAGAACCCCAAGGTCTATGAAACTGTGAGTCTAATTCCTAGTGAAAACAAGAAAATTATAGGAATAGACCATCTCACTGAAACCCCTAGTGATAGTCACAGTGAAAAGACCTTTATTCCAGCTGGCATATCTTTTGAGCAAGAAATGCAACCCAAGTCAAATGACTGGATTGTCAGGGACAACCCAGTCAGTAAGTTACCAAACTTTGAGACTGGAAAAATCTTGCTTCCTGAAAGTCAGGCTCTGAAAAATATGCTTGGACTCACTGACCAACCCAGTAGTACTGATTCAGTCAATGATTCTGAATCAGAATCATATACACCACTCCCACATCTGAATATCCTTCAGGGTGCTGCACCAAGCTCAGACCTCACACCATTGGTCTACTCTCAACATTCTCCAAAGGAGAAGCCAGGAATGGGAAAAACCATCCTGAAAAGGCAAACCCTGAAGTCTCAGTACATACTAATGACTCATCAACCTCAGTCCCTTCTGAAGTAAAAACAGAAAGCCCTGGCTCAAAAATTGATCAGTTGGCTGAGCTTGTCAGGAAGCTGAGTGAGAAGATTGAATCTTATGAGAAACCTTCTCAATCCAAGAAGAAGGAACCCAAATCAGCTTCCTCAAGCACCAAACCAAAACCCTCCAAACCCCTGAAAAGATGTGAGCTGAGTTACTTTACCAATCATTTCACTAATGATTGTTATAGAATCCTTTACTGCATGATATGCAAAAAGGAAGATCACAGGACCTCTGATCACCAATCATACACAGCCACATCAAAGGTGGCAAACTTTAAAGCTCAGGCTTTAAAATACCCTTCTAATTCTAAACAGAAATAGAAACAAAAGGCCAAGCCTTTTGCACCTTGCCCTCACTGTGGATTCAATGACCACCTTCCTAAGGATTGTCTAATGGACAATAGTTGTGAAATTTGTGGAGATCCCACTCATGACACCTCAGGACATGATAAGGTCATTCAGACCAGAAGAGGTATGACCAAGTCATCCTCTCAGTCTACTGAGTCTACCTCTGCAATCAAATGCAAAACCTGTGGTAGCTCAGTCCACTCAACTACTGACCATGAATCAATTGTTACTTTTAAAAGGACTACCAAAGTCAAGCCCTCCAAGATGAGGGGTCCTAGAAAGAACTAACTCAGTTTACCATTTGTGCAGAGGCATGCCAGGGAGCCTGTTTGGCATCTAGATAGTGGATGTTCAAGGAGCATGACTGGTGTGAAAGAATATCTGCACAAATACGTAGAAGAACCAGGACCCAAGGTGATATTTGCTGATAATTCATCATGTCTCACTGAAGGTTATGGTTCAGTAAACTGTAGTGGTATAGTCTTTACTAGGATAGCTTATGTCAATGGTCTTAAGTACAATTTGATCAGTGTCAGTCAACTATGTGATGCAAAATACATAGTTCAGTTTGATGATAAGCAAGAAACCATCTTCAATGCAAATAAGGAAGTTGTCCTTAATGCACCAAGAAGGCAAGATGTTTATGTGTTAGACATGTCCAGTCTAACTCAGAATGGAACTTGTCTCTTTGCTAAGGCCACTGAAACCCTCAATTGGCTTTGGCATAAGAGACTCTCCCACCTGAACTTCAAAAACATAAACAATCTTGTGAAACAAAACAAGGTCCTTGGCCTACCATCACTTGTGTTTTCAAAGGATAAACCATGCTCTGCCTGTGAAAAAGGTAAACATCATAGAGCATCCTTTAAAACCAAAACAAACTTTTCCATTAGGAACTGCCTTCATCTTCTCCATATGGATCTCTTTGGGCCCATCAGTCCTAGATCCATTAACCATGATAAATATACTCTGGTCATTGTGGATGAATACTCAAGATACACTTGGGTTTACTTCCTGATAAAAAAGAGTCTGGCAGCTAAAACAATCATGTCCTTTGTTAGGAACATTAAAAATCAAAATGACATCAAAGTCAAACAGATTAGGACTGACAATAGAACAGAGTTCAGAAACTATGAACTTGAATGTTTCTGTGATGAGAAAGGAATTTCCAAAAAATTTTCCTCTCCTTACACCCCTGAACAAAATGGTGTTGCTGAAAGGAAAAATAGAACACTCATTGAAGCAACTATAACAATGCTAAATGGATCAGTCCTTTCCAAACACTTCTGGACTGAAGCAGTAAAGACTGCCTGTTACATACAAAACAGATCCATCATTGTCAAGAGACATAGCAAAACCCCTTATGAGTTATTCAAGGGAAGGATCGCAAACATCAGCTACTTTCATGTCTTTGGGTGTCCTGTGTTTATTCATAATCACGAGGATCACTTAGGGAAATTTGATGCTAAAGCTGATGATGGATACTTCCTAGGATACTTTCTTGTCTCTAAGGCCTTCAGGGTGTTCAACACTAGGAGACAGCAAATTGAGAAAACATTCCATGTTACTTTTGATGAGAGCACTAATGCAATCAGTGTCTCTAACACCTCAGTGGAAGAAATAAGAATTGATGATTCATCAAGATACCCTCCTGATGAACATCATCCTGACAATGATCCTTCCACTCAGTACCAAGCAAATGCTAACATCTCCTACTACATCATCCCTCACAACCTTCCTTACCCAACCATCACTGAGTTTGTTGATGCACAAAGAAGCACTGATACAATCCATCAGTCTGAGCACAGTGCTTAGGAACCAAACAATCTCAGTGATCAGCCAACCCAGTCAGACACTTAAGATGCTGAAAATCATCATGTGTCTGCACCAGACCCCACCAATCAGGCCTACTCAAGTTCTAATCAGTTTCCTAGACCTCAGGACAGTTGGACTAGGTCTCAGGATAAAGAACTTGTCAATATAATTGGAGAGCCTACTGAAGGCATGCTCACTAGAAGCATGGCTGCACAATTAAGAGCAGCCTATGCCAATGAATGCCTATTTGTGGACTTCATCTCCACAATTGAACCAAAAAGTGTCAAAGAAGCACTTACACATCCAAGGTGGGTTCAGGCCATGCATGATGAACTAGAACAAATTTACAGAAACAAGGTAATGGCCTTGGTCAAATGTCCTGAAGATACTTCAGTCATTGGCATGAAATGGGTGTTCAAAAATAAATCTAATGAAAATGGCATAGTCATTTAAAACAAGGCCAGACTTGTAGCCAAAGGCTATAATCAACAAGAAGGCATTGACTATGAAGAAACATTTGCACCAGTGGCTAGGATGGAAGCCATCAGGATCTTCCTTGCATTTGCAACCTACATGAACTTCAAAGTGTACCAAATGGATGTAAAAAGTGCATTCTTAAATGGCTCACTGAAAGAAGAAGTTTATGTTCAGCAACCTCCTGGATTTGAAAGTAGTGAGTTTCCTGACTATGTCTGCAAGCTTAACAAAGCCCTTTATGGACTGAAACAAGCACCCAGGGCATGGTATGAAACTCTCTCAGCCTTCCTGATCCAAAACAAATTTGTCAGAGGCAAGATAGACGACACATTGTTTATCTACAGGACAAATAATGATGTCATACATTTATACAAGTATATGCTGATGACATCATCATTGACTCAACAAGTTATAAACTTTGCAAACAGTTTGAAAAAATGATGGCAAAGAAATTTGAAATGAGCATGATGGGAGAACTGACTTACTTCCTTGGACTACAAATCAAGCAGACTGATAAAGGAACCTCTATCAGTCAAAAGAAGTATGTCAGAAGCCTACTGAAGAAGTATGAGCTCAGTGACTGTGCCTCAGTCAAAACTCCCATGGTTCCACTAAACAACCTTGGTCCTGACCTTACTGGAAAACCAGTAAATCAAACTCTTTTCAGAGGAATGATTGGGTCACTGATGTATCAACTTGCATCAAGGCCTGACATCTAATTGTTAGTCTATTTGTGTGCCAGATATCAATCTAACCCAAGAGAATCTCATCTCACAGCTGTGAAAAGGATACTCAGGTACCTGAAAGGTAATCCAAACCTTGGATTATACTATCCAAAATGTTCAGACTTAGATCTCAAATGATACTTAGACTCTGACTATGCTGGATGCAACATGGACAGAAAAAGCACCTGAGGCTCCTGCCAAATACTTGGTGGAAAATTAGTCTGTTGGAGTGCTAAGAAACAACAATCAGTTGCAATGTCCTCAGCTGAAGCTGAATATGTTGCAGCTGCCAGTTGTTGTGCAAATGTACTTTGGATGAAAAGTCAACTCAGTGACTATGGAATCCATTACAAGATGGTTCCTGATGAGTGTGAAAATACTCATCATTTTTACCTAATCTGAGCTGCCAAAACATCCAAAAACACTCAAAAATGCATCATAATACTGAAATTATCCCAGAATTGTGTTTTATATGTTTCAGATGCAAAATGTTTAAAAACAGATAAAAAAACGAACAAAGTTTGCATAATTGGCAGTTTCAGTCCCTCAACTTTCAAAAGTTGTCAAAACTAGTCCCTGGTTATTCTAAAAACAGGAAAAGTCACCAAAGGTCCTTTTTAAATCATAATTTATCATAATTAGTCCTTTGGTGAAAAATCTCAAAAGTTTTGGAAAATTACATGTTTGGTCCCTGGTGATTAATTCTGAGAAATATTCAACTATGGTCCTTGGGAGTTTATAAAGTGGTGAGATTAACCTTTGTGACAACTTTAGGATTTTGGCAGAAAAGGTCCTTAAAATTCAGCTTTGTACAATAATGGTCCTTGTGATTTCTAAAACAAATATCCAAATCCAAAAAATAAACCAAACCTGATCCTATTTCCATGCCCCAAAATCCAAATAATTTAACCCAGCCAACCCTTTAGTTAAACAACCCAAGCCCAAATCCAAAACCTTTAACCCGGCCCACATTTTATTTGCTAAATATCCCAGGGTCAAAGGAGTGTTTGACCCGTCTTCTCCAAAACCACCCCGCCAATACCACCACACCCACAACCTTTTCTGCAATACCACCAATCCACCCCCCAGCTGGCTATTCCACTGAAACACGTTTCCCCTCCTCTTATCCTCACACCCTTACACCCCCACTTGCTCAGAAGAAGCTAAAAAACCACCTCACCCATTTTCCCGCCAAAATTAGATTGAACGATTGGGATCAATTCAAGACACATGGATAGGTGGGATTTGATCAGAGGAGAGAGATGAAGCTTTTGGGATGTATAAAAAGAAAGGAAGAAGCCAAGAATAAAGTGTCACTCGTTTTTAGACCAAGTTTCTAGTGTAACTTTTAAAGTTTAATGTCATTTAAATTTCAGTCTTATTGTAACATTTAAATCCAGTCATTGTAATTTTCAGTTTAAATTTAATCCTATCAATCCTTGTTCCATTTTCAGTTTATTTGAATATTTACTTTTATTTAATTCTGTGCCTTAAAAATTGTTGTTGTTTAATTTCAAAAGCATTTCATTTCAGTAAAAATAAGTTGAAATAAGTGGTGACAGCTTATTCTTTAACTTATTGTTACTTAATTCTGTGTTAATCTCCAAAGTCAAACAAAGTCAACATTGGGTCAAAGAAGCAATTCAGGAAGATAAGCTGAGTCAGGAAGAGCTTATTGGGTATTATTTGGCTTATTTAATAAGCCTGGGTTGTTAGTTGTCCATTGTTTCATTCCTGATTAGCAAAACAGTTGTGAGTTCAATTCCCTTTTTTATAAATATTTCCTGCATAATTTTATTCAGTTAGTATTTATGTTGTTTGCCTTTTAATTCTTGCTTTTTAGTTGTTAATACACTTAGATAATCTGAGTTTAGGATTTATTGTAGCTTAATTTTGTTGGTTGAAGTGTAAATTGCAAAATCTGTCCTATGAAGGGGTGTTTGGATTTGCATGTTTAGCTGAGTTCTCATTAGTTTGTGTTGTTAATATTGATTGACACATGTTACATTAGGTCCCATTAGGTCAGTTCTAGCCTTAAAACTCAGTGTCATATATAAAAAGTCAAAATCAGTTTTCAATCTTGATCACAGCTGCACTGTTAAGATTTTGTTATCCAAATCATTCATATCAGTTGTTAAGTTGTTAGAATAGCTTAATTTCATCATTTAGTAACTTAATACATCATAATCAATCAATTAGGAAGGATCAAAATTCACAAAAGTCAAAATATCCAAAAAGCTGAAAAAGTCAAAAACTCAGGTTTTAAACCCAGTTTCTGGGTGCTGATCTTGGGTAAAATTAGACTTCAATTGATCATTTTCTGATGGGGTTTTTCATGTTTTTGGATAGCCAGTAGTTTAAGCTACATTTTGCCCCCTTAATATTGTGCTTATCAGCTTATTATAATGCTTAAATTTGGTCTGCAAGTTGGGCCAAAAATCTGCTTTGCTGTCCTGTTCAATAAGCTGTGCAGCTGATCAATTTGCTTATTTCAATAGCTTATTTGTGATTTTCCTGTGGATTTAAGTTTGTTTTAGTGTGTTAAACTGTTTTCCAGATTTTTATAATTTTTGGTTTAGTTTTGCTTATTTTTAGCTTATTTCAAAAGTGCTTATTCTGCCCATTTTGCTTATTATGGGTTAGACAGTTCTAATTTTAATTTTCTTAGCTTTTTAATAAAATTTTAGATTTACTGGAATTTTTTCAGATTTTTCTGTTTTCAGTTTCTATTTTTAAATCATTTTAATAGTTTAAATTAGTTTTTAAATCATAATAAATAGAAAAATAATCAGAAAAATATAATTCCAAATTTCATAATTTTATTTTATCATTTTTAATCTAGGAAAAATATAAAAATATTTTTAGGACTTAAGAAAATCAAAAATAGAAATAAAGTGATAGCTTCTATTTAATAGAATTTATCTTTTTAAATTTTAATTAAGTAATTTTCATTTTTATAATTTTCTTAGTTTCTATTTACTTAGTAATATTTTTAGAAAAAGTTTTAGATTTTTCTTTGTCCATTTAGTATTTTTTATAAATTTAAATAGTTTAATTAGTATTTAAATAATAAATAATTAATAATAATTAAATAAAAAATATAAAAAATATAATTTAAGTTTTTAAATAAGTTTTAAGTTATTTTACATTTTTAGGTTTTAATTTTATAAAATTTTAATTTTAGTCCCATTTTAGCTGTCCCGTTACGCGTTTGTAATTTATTAATTCGCGTTTAATTTTCCTGTGCATATCTGTTTTAATTTGTTATTTAGAATTGTTTAAAGCAAAATCAAAAGCAATCTAAATCATCAATCACTCTAATCCTAGCTTTTCACAGTTTTCCATTCACATCTCGTTGGGAAACGATCCGGGTGATCACTTGCCTGGTTTCACACACTACACACGAGCATTCTTTCTGAGACTGTTTGCCTTTTATCATTTATTACGGTTGACCATTCACAAGTGGTTGACTTGTGTGATAGAGAAATAAAAGATAGATAGTTTAGGAGGAATCAAATTTTGGCGCCGCTGCCGGGGAGGTGTGTTGCGACTATTGTGAAGAATTTTAGCGATTAGTGATTCGAGATCCTTCTTCCAAGAAGTTCCTATTTCCCAAAAACAATATAAAATACAAAAATATTTTCTTTTCTTTTCTATATATATTATTATTATTATTATCATATAAAAATTAAAAACCCAAAAATAATTTCCGTTTTCTTTGTTAATAATAAAACAATAAAAAATTACCATCGAAAATCAAGACAGAGTACTACCTAACTGGGGGTACGACCATAATAAGTTCCCAAACCTAAGATTAAAACTTGCCTTTGTGTCGCTTGCGAATTCGGCTCACCTTTGATTGATAAACAAACTCTAACGGAGGTTCTAGGATAGTCTGACATTAAATTGTCGGACTGAAAGAAGCGGGTTTTTAAGGAGCGTAATTGCCCACCTTTGCTTCTCCGCCACTCTGTGCGTTTTTCAGTCAGAGAGCTACCGTACGCTGGTTGATTTAAGGTTTAAGTTCCTTGTGTTGTGCTTTGATCTTGTTGAAAAAAAAAATTGAAAAAACCAAAAACCCAAAAATATTCATCTTTACCCTCTTACCCTTTTTGATTCTTTATCCCTTTACCCTCTATCCGTTTGATTCTATCTTCTTAAACCCTCCTTAATATTTAATTCTCATGTCGTCGCGAGACCATCACTGTTGTAATTGTAAAGGTCCGCTGGATGATAATAATCGTTGTTCCAAGTGTAAGTGTGAGAAGTGTGGAGAGTATGCACCAGAAGGATTTTGTCATTGGTGTGAAGTAGCCCGTGAAAGAGAGCGTAATTGCATCATTAATTCCATCAAAAGTTTTCCCGACTGCCCTTCACAGCCCAAGATACATGTTATTAATGGCAAACAGTCAAGAATTAATCCAGACCTGTCACAATTTACGGTCAAAAGTTTGTCAAGAAAACGTGCAGAGCTTAAAACGGTGACTAAAAAGAACGACTTGCCTACTCTTCACGTTTATCAAGAGCAAGAACCAGAGACCATAACCGAAGTGGTGGAAATTCCTAGCTCTCAGAGCACACTACTTGTCCCACCTCTGGATTCTTTTTCCAAACACTCTCCACAACCCCAGCCATCTTCACTCACTCAGCTTAATTGTTGTATGTGTGAAAATCCGTTGGGGGATGATTCACAGTGTAAGCAATGTTTTTGCACTTATCAGCCATTCACACTTGATTATCCAGATTTTCACAACGATTTCAGTACCCCTTCTCAGGATTCATTTTGGCAAGAGCCGTGTTATCAAAACTTCGATGATACATCATTTCAAAATATGCCAAATGATCCTTGTGAATATTGTGGAGGTCCACACTCAAGTTTTGATTGTCAAACAAATGACCCGCTTGTCTATGAGCAGGTTTCTTGTAATAATCAAAATTTCGGGTATGACCACTATCCATATGATTCACCGAATCAGTCACAACAGTTTTACTGTTGTGAATTCTGTGGTGGTCCACATTATGAATCCGATTGTCAGACAAGGACCCCGCTTGTCTATGAGCATGGCCCTTGTGACAATTATGACTATTCTTCTCATGACCAACCTCCACAGAATCAAATGATTCAACCTCAGCCATCTCCTCGTGAAAAATCTATTGATAATGTTATCCAAAAACTTCAAAATATGATGGATACACTTAATGATTTGGCTGATAAAAATACCCAAGAAGATCATCATCAGAAAACCATTGGAGAGCTTCTAGCTGAAGAAGAACAAACAGCTAGAATGAGATCCAAATATCGTCAAACTTTCATCTACGATGACGATGATGATGATTCTATGTGCGAAGGTTGCGAGAATTCATCAGCTGCAATTACACCTGTCCAGAAAAGGCAGGAAGACAAGACTATTGCAGAATTGCTAGCCGACGAGCAAATGAAAGCCATTTATGCTAGCAATATTGATGAGGAGGAAGACGAGGAGAGTATTGTTCCTTTTGGTGGCATCATTTCTCAACTCCCTCAGTCTATTGCAATCCCATCGTTCATTCCAGCTTTGGAACCCAAGGACTCTCTTATTATGGGGGATGAGCATTTTAGCACTATTCCTGAAAAGGAATCGGACGAATTCATAAAGTCTAGTGCTGAAATCCTTGTCCCAATCCCAAGCAAGTCCGAGGGTATCTCTGATAATATGTGTGATTTGCCTTCTCTTGACATTTCACATGATCATGTTGAGATGTTTTCCAATTCTGACGATGATTATACTTCAAGTAATGATGATTCTTTATTTTGTGAGGACATCGATTATGTTGAAGAATTGCCTTCTGAGCCTGTCAGCTTAGAAGAAGAGAATGATGAAGAAATTGACACTGAAATCAAAGATGAAGCTCTTCGAGCAACATTATTGACTGTCAATCTTCTCATTTCTAAAATCGAGGCTTTCAATAAAAAAACCCATTTCATCTCCTATCCCCATAAAGGATAGTGACCTGTTTTCCGATGATTCTATTCCGGAAATGGAAGCCTTCTATTTTGATCAGATGGGAGAGAAAATTAGTGGCAATACCACTTCTCATTCTCATAATTCTCTCCCCGATATTGATTCATTCACCTTTGAGGAGTTCTCCAGTGAACTCACTCATATCATATCTCCGCCGGAGTATGATAACTTTTACCTTGATCTTGACAAAGATTATCTTTATGTCCCGGAGGGAAATATTCTCAACACTGAGAATTTGATTGATATCACAATCCCATCCCTCCCACCCTTGAATTGTCTTGATCAGCTGAGCTTAAATGATGAGATTCATGATCCAGAAATCATGAATTCTCCTTCTACTGATGATGAGTTAGTCATGATTTTTATCATGACTCTCTTTCTTTTCTTCACCTACACGGTGACTTCTCCTGTTCTTCACTCCTTAGGGAATGAAGACACTATCTTTGATCCCGGCATTTTCATTTATCATTTGTAAGCCGGGTATCTCGGTGTATATCTCATCGGAGTGGAACTTTCAAGTACTTCAGTGTTTATCCAAACATTTTGAATGAAAGTCCGATGGAGATGGTTTCATCCACTTGCTTCCCCATGAACCAATGAATTCGGGGTCGAGTCAAGCTAGCGACTCGGTTAATAAAAACAGTAGCATAATATGGGTTTTTACCCATGTTTCACCTAAGTGTGGGGGAGATGCCCCACATGTTGTAAGTTTAAAAAAAAAAAAAAAAAAAAAAAAAATCCCAAAGAGGGAATTTGCATGCCTTAACGGCTTAAATGCAAATTAAACAAAAATAAAATAAATAACTATATGAAATAAAAGGCTATTAGTATTTCCCTTTCACGTTCTAAGTGTTGGTTTAACAACCGGTTCTTTGAATATTGAGGGCAATATTCAGTTCTAAGTGTGGGGGGAATTCTTGCGAATTTGATCAAATGTACCATCTAGTACCCCCATTTTAGCCAAAATTTTAAAAATTTTTCTCACTTAGAACGCAATAAATGGTTATCAGTCCGCCATGTCTAACCCACATAAGGATTGGCTAATCCGAGAGCAAACGGCTCTTGGTAAAGATATCTCAAATCCGTTGATGGCTTGCAATTTGCCGAAAATTGTATGGTATTCGACTCACCATATCTTCATAAGTGAAGAGTTGGCTAGCCCGCAAGGTTATGGCTTGTGGTAAAGGCAGTGAAAATCCATATTGGTAATCAGCTCACCAAAGATAATATTGATAATTTATCTAAGAGTTGGCTAGTCCAGAAGCAAACGGCTTTTGGTAAAGACAAATCAAAACCGTTGACAGCTTGTGGTTTGCTCAAAATCACTTGGTTATCATTGTACCAAAGTTCTTACTTGAACTGAAACAATTGGCTACTCCAGAAGTAATGGCTTTTGGTAAAGAGTCTTTCAAATCCATTAAATCTTCATAAATATTGCTAGGGACTAGCAATAGTTTAGTGTGGGGGATTGATGAGTGTGTAAATACTCATCATTTTTACCTAATCTGAGCTGCCAAAACATCCAAAAACACTCAAAAATGCATCATAATACTGAAATTATCCCAGAATTGTGTTTTATATGTTTCAGATGCAAAATGTTTAAAAACAGATAAAAAACGAACAAAGTTTGCATAATTTGCAGTTTCAGTCCCTCAACTTTCAAAAGTTGTCAAAACTAGTCCCTGGTTATTCTAAAAACAGGAAAAGTCACCAAAGGTCCTTTTTAAATCATAATTTATCATAATTAGTCCTTTGGTGAAAAATCTCAAAAGTTTTGGAAAATTACATGTTTGGTCCCTGGTGATTAATTCTGAGAAATATTCAACTATGGTCCTTGGGAGTTTATAAAGTGGTGAGATTAACCTTTGTGACAACTTTAGGATTTTGGCAGAAAAGGTCCTTAAAATTCAGCTTTGTACAATAATGGTCCTTGTGATTTCTAAAACAAATATCCAAATCCAAAAAATAAACCAAACCTGATCCTATTTCCATGCCCCAAAATCCAAATAACTTAACCCAGCCAACCCTTTATTTAAACAACCCAAGCCCAAAGCCAAAACCTTTAACCCGGCCCACATTTTATTTGCTAAATATCCCAGGGTCAAAGGAGTGTTTGACCCGTCTTCTCCAAAACCACCCCGCCAATACCACCACACCCACAACCTTTTTTGCAATACCACCAATCCACCCCCCAGCTGGCTATTCCACTGAAACACGTTTCCCCTCCTCTTATCCTCACACCCTTACACCCCCACTTGCTCAGAAGAAGCTAAAAACCACCTCACCCATTTTCCCGCCAAAATTAGATTGAATGATTGGGATCAATTCAAGACACATGGATAGGTGGGATTTGATCAGAGGAGAGAGATGAAGCTTTTGGGATGTATAAAAAGAAAGGAAGAAGCCAAGAATAAAGTGTCACTCGTTTTTAGACCAAGTTTCTAGTGTAACTTTTAAAGTTTAATGTCATTTAAATTTCAGTCTTATTGTAACATTTAAATTCAGTCATTGTAATTTTCAGTTTAAATTTAATCCTATCAATCCTTGTTCCATTTTCAGTTTATTTGAATATTTACTTTTATTTAATTCTGTGCCTTAAAAATTGTTGTTGTTTAATTTCAAAAGCATTTCATTTCAGTAAAAATAAGTTGAAATAAGTGGTGACAGCTTATTCTTTAACTTATTGTTACTTAATTCTGTGTTAATCTCCAAAGTCAAACAAAGTCAACATTGGGTCAAAGAAGCAATTCAGGAAGATAAGCTGAGTCAGGAAGAGCTTATTGGGTATTATTTGGCTTATTTAATAAGCCTGGGTTGTTAGTTGTCCCTTGTTTCATTCCTGATTAGCAAAACAGTTGTGAGTTCAATTCCCTTTTTTATAAATATTTCCTGCATAATTTTATTCAGTTAGTATTTATGCTGTTTGCCTTTTAATTCTTGCTTTTTAGTTGTTAATACACTTAGATAATCTGAGTTTAGGATTTATTGTAGCTTAATTTTGTTGGTTGAAGTGTAAATTGCAAAATCTGTCCTATGAAGGGGTGTTTGGATTTGCATGTTTAGCTGAGTTCTCATTAGTTTGTGTTGTTAATATTGATTGACACATGTTACATTAGGTCCCATTAGGTCAGTTCTAGCCTTAAAACTCAGTGTCATATATAAAAAGTCAAAATCAGTTTTCAATCTTGATCACAGCTGCACTGTTAAGATTTTGTTATCCAAATCATTCATATCAGTTGTTAAGTTGTTAGAATAGCTTAATTTCATCATTTAGTAACTTAATACATCATAATCAATCAATTAGGAAGGATCAAAATTCACAAAAGTCAAAATATCCAAAAAGCTGAAAAAGTCAAAAACTCAGGTTTTAAACCCAGTTTCTGGGTGCTGATCTTGGGTAAAATTAGACTTCAATTGATCATTTTCTGATGGGGTTTTTCATGTTTTTGGATAGCCAGTAGTTTAAGCTACATTTTGCCCCCTTAATATTGTGCTTATCAGCTTATTATAATGCTTAAATTTGGTCTGCAAGTTGGGCCAAAAATCTGCTTTGCTGTCCTGTTCAATAAGCTGTGCAGCTGATCAATTTGCTTATTTCAATAGCTTATTTGTGATTTTCCTGTGGATTTAAGTTTGTTTTAGTGTGTTAAACTGTTTTCCAGATTTTTATAATTTTTGGTTTAGTTTTGCTTATTTTTAGCTTATTTCAAAAGTGCTTATTCTGCCCATTTTGCTTATTATGGGTTAGACAGTTCTAATTTTAATTTTCTTAGCTTTTTAATAAAATTTTAGATTTACTGGAATTTTTTCAGATTTTTCTGTTTTCAGTTTCTATTTTTAAATCATTTTAATAGTTTAAATTAGTTTTTAAATCATAATAAATAGAAAAATAATCAGAAAAATATAATTCCAATTTTCATAATTTTATTTTATCATTTGTAATCTAGGAAAAATATAAAAATATTTTTAGGACTTAAGAAAATCAAAAATAGAAATAAAGTGATAGCTTCTATTTAATAGAATTTATCTTTTTAAATTTTAATTAAGTAATTTTCATTTTTATAATTTTCTTAGTTTCTATTTACTTAGTAATATTTTTAGAAAAAGTTTTAGATTTTTCTTTGTCCATTTAGTATTTTTTATAAATTTAAATAGTTTAATTAGTATTTAAATAATAAATAATTAATAATAATTAAATAAAAAATATAAAAAATATAATTTAAGTTTTTAAATAAGTTTTAAGTTATTTTACATTTTTAGGTTTTAATTTTATAAAATTTTAATTTTAGTCCCATTTTAGCTGTCCCGTTACGCGTTTGTAATTTATTAATTCACGTTTAATTTTCCTGTGCATATCTGTTTTAATTTGTTATTTAGAATTGTTTAAAGCAAAATCAAAAGCAATCTAAATCATCAATCACTCTAATCCTAGCTTTTCACAGTTTTCCATTCACATCTCGTTGGGAAACGATCCGGGTGATCACTTGCCTGGTTTCACACACTACACACGAGCATTCGTTCTGAGACTGTTTGCCTTTTATCATTTATTACGGTTGACCATTCACAAGTGGTTGACTTGTGTGATAGAGAAATAAAAGATAGATAGTTTAGGAGGAATCAGTTCCCATCTTTTGTGATAACACAAGTGCAATTGCCATCTCAAACAACCCTGTTCTTCATCAGAGAACAAAACAAATTGATATTAGATATCACTTCATCAGGGACCATGTCATGAATGGTGACATTGAATTACACTTCATTCCTACTGAATATCAGCTAGCTGATATATTCACCAAACCTTTGGATGAACCAACTTTCACAAGACTGAAAGCTGAATTAGGAATGTTAGTGTTAACTCAACTATAGAAATATCATTCTTCTCACGGGGTCTTTACCGTTCAACACGGGAAACCAAGCATCCCATCACCATACGAGGCATAACTGGGGCAGCCCAGAATGGGCATGATTAAGTGTGGTCCGAAATTGGATATGACAACATATAGTCCGAAAAGAAAATATGGCCACTAATAAAGTATGAGTCTAGCACAACATGGTTAGAACCATATCATACTAGACTGGGGGACATAATGATGTATGGTCCGAGAAGGCCATAAAGAATGAGTCCGGGATGGAGCTGGACTGTTGGGAATTAAACTTAAGCAGTTAGTACGGTTGAAGAATACAAGAACAGTTAGGACTGCTGATGGAAGAACAGTTAGGACTGCTGATGAAGAAAAGTTAGGACTGCTTAAGAGATCAAGGTGAAACCGTGTGAAGATAAATATAGAAAGGATATGGTATATATCTTATTTGTATAGAGTGATACGGTTAGATGTTTTACTTGTATAGGACTCTTTACATTATAAAAAGAGATCCTTAGTTAGGGTTTTGATAGACAGAATACCTAATACCTAATATCCCTTCATACGAATTATCAAGTGCTACACGTTTATATTGAAGTGATTGTTTTGGTTGATATCGTTTGTATTCTTGTTTTGTTCTTATTGTCTTATTCAATCAATCACCAAACTCATATTCTTCTAAGTACTTGATAGTAAATTCCGCGTGCTATCAAGTATATACTCAAAGTATCACCAACACAACGTGTGTGTTTAGATCCGGTCAAGGATTAAAGTTTGTTCTAGTTGCTGTTAAAGATGCTTATGAAATTCAGGGGAGGAATTAACATGTCAGAGATGGATTATAAACAGAGTTGACCAAAAGAGTACGATATATGAAGAAAATTCCCAAGTGTTTCGAGATTAAAGACAAGTGTTTGAAAGAATCCACCCCATCAACATAATCAGAAGTTTAATTCAAGAAACTTATTGATTTGCATAGAAATCATAAGTTTAGGGGAGGATTGTTGGGAATTAAACTTAAGCAGTTAGTACGGTTGAAGAATACATGAACAGTTAGGACTGCTGATGGAAGAACAGTTAGGACTGCTGATGAAGAAACGTTAGGACTGCTTAAGAGATCAAGGTGAAACCGTGTGAAGATAAATATAGAAAGGATATGGTATATATCTTATTTGTATAGAGTGATACGGTTAGATGTTTTACTTGTATAGGACTCTTTGCATTATAAAAAGAGATCCTTAGTTAGGGTTTTGATACACAGAATACCTAATAGCTAATATCCCTTCATACGAATTGTCAAGAGCTTCACGTTCATATTGTAATCGTTTGATATATATTGAAGTGATTGTTTGTGTTCTTATTTGTTCTTATTGTTTTATTCATTCAATCACCAAACACAAAACATCTTCTAGATACTTGGTAGTAAATTCCGCGTGCTATCAAGTATATACTCAAAGTATCCCCAACACAACGTGTGTATTTAGATCCGTTCATGGACCCTTCCAGGCTGGAGCTGGACATATCCGGGGCTGGAGCAAAGCCCTTCCGGGGCTGGAGCAAGAACCTTTCGGGGCTGGAGCAAGGCCTTTCCGGGGCTGGATCAAGACCCTTCCGGGGTTGGAGCAAGACCCTTCCGGGGCTGACCCTTCTGGGGCTGGAGTAAGACCTTTCCGGGGCTGGAGCAAGTCCCGCCTGAATGCTTACCGCCTAAATGTTTCCCGCCTAAATGCGTCGCTATCGCGACCCGGGACCACTAGATAATGACAAAGAAGCCCACCTATAAATAGAGTGCATTTATCACTCTCAACGGTATGATCTCTCTCTCTCTCTCTCTCTCTCTCTCTCTCTCTCTCTCTCACTAAACACACATACTCTTCTACTTACACTGACTTGACCGTCGGAGGGTGGTTCCCGGGGCTTCGGCCTCGGGACCCCTTCTAACCGGTTTATTTCTTGTACTGCACCACACTTCCATGCTCGGGATGACGTGGAATGGCTCAATCTACCATCAAGACTAGCCGACGGATTGGATCTAGCATCACACTTACTCAGGATTGGATCTAGCATGGTGACGGGTGTAGCATGAACTACTCCTATTATTAGCCTGCGCTATATAAAAAATGACATTTTCCGTGGTGCTACTAGTTAATATTCTTTTTGTGTAAAGAGTCACTACAAGAAAAAGGCATTTTAGCGACTTGTGTAGCGACATGTTTAGCAATGTATTTAATGCTAGCGAGGAGCTTAGCGGCATAGAAGAAGATGTCACTAGAAACGAGGAGAAGAATTTTCCGACATGTAAATATACGTCACAAAAGATTGTGACGTCTATAGCAACATTTAACCATATGTCGCCATTTTATATAGCGACAAATGTTCATATGTGGCTACTCAAATTGATATTATGTGTCATGTCGCTGCTTGCGTCGTTAGCTATGTTGTTATTTCTGTAAATATGTCGCCAAATATATAGCCGTATTTGTCGTTATTTAGTGGCGTTGTTATTACGAGTCGCTATTTACCACGCCAAATTAACGACTTTCTTATTATGTATCGCTATTTGAGGTGAGATCCGCTAAGAACATGCATTCTTTAAAGAACAAATCAGCCAATCATGGCCCTTGATTTAACTTTCATCCAATGGTTATGATCAAACCATCCAATCACACAGCAAGGGCAAATGTGTAAAATATAAAAACCAAAATATCTAATTTACTTTCATTTTAACAAATAAAAAAGAAAAGAAAAGGCTTCTCTCTCTACAAAACACACAAACCACTGAAAAAAAAAACACACGCAAACCACTGAAACACACACAAAACCACCATAAACCATCGTCTTCTTCGATCAGCCTTCTATCCGCCGCCGATCTGCCACCGATATGTTTTTTTCGTCACCGATATGTTGTTCCACCGCCGATTTGTTGTTCCGCCGTCGATCCGCCGTCGATCCGCCGTTGAACCTAGAAACGTTCCTGTTGTAAGCAATTCACACTATCCATTTAATATGTACTTATTGAATTAGTACAATTACTAATTTCATATTTTTTTTATTGAATATTGTTTAAATTAGGTTATCAATGGATGTATTAATGATTGGAAGGCTTTCGATAAGGGAATCCATCAACTGGTAGTCTTGATGATGTTTTTGTATTTGTAGATTGATGCTTTTGGTTGATAGACTACTTGTTTAAGATTTGAATTTTATTATGCTCCAAGAATAACAATCATTGCCTTCAGAATGATAAGATGCAAACATACATAACATGAGCTCTTTTAAACGAGAAGTTAATTAGTTCACACATTAATTATTTTAATGATATCGCTACAGTGGTTTGATTAGGGAATTAATTACAATAAAGGAATAACAAAAACTGCCCTGAGAATAACAACCGACGCTTAATGGAAGTTTAGTGTATGTGCAGTATTTGAATGGAATTTGATGTTGCTTAAAAAGTGTTGCACAGTATCTTCCTAAGGTTATCTAGTTTACTATGGTGTTTTTAGTGGAATATCATTTGGATGGCATGAAAGATGGGACTACTTCGCCGTAACAAATGATATGTCCAAAACTGCAATCAGTATTAGCGTTTGGATGTGATTGTAGTTGTTGTTTGGTAGTCTGAATTTCTTTTTTGTGATTATGCATGAAATCACATGTGATTCTCCATGAAATCACATGTGATTCTTCATGAAATCACATGTGATTCTGTTATGGGCCGACAAGGTAATGAAATGCAACTATGAAAATTTTGGAAACATCATTTCCTTTGATGAAACTTTCAGAACTAACAAGTAAGTTTAAACTGTTTGACTTTTATAATCAAATAAAAATCACATGTGGTTTAGCCTAAATCACAAGTTATATAGGCTAAATAAAATGTAATTTTACATGTGATTTAGTATAAATCACAAGTTATATTTTATTATGTTTTGTTATGGAAAAATGTAAATCACGTGTGATTTACTTTTTGTTATCATAAACTGAATCACATGTGATTCTATTTTGATCTAGAGAGAAATAAATCATGTGAGTATGCTTTTTTATGTTTTGTTATGAAAAAATGTGATTCATATATGAATCACATATGAATCACATGTGATTCATCATATGATTAATATGTGAATCACATGTGATTCATACGTGAATCACATGTGATACATGTGATTCATACGTGAATCACATGTGATTCATACGTGAATCACATGTGATCCATGTTTTATCACATGTGTTTCATGCACAGGATCACATAGAATGAATGAAAGAAAGGACAACAAAGGTGGAGTAAAATGACAACATAAAATGAATGGAAAAGAGAAGGGCTTCAAGTAAGGGTGTAGCCATAAAAGAAATGTGGACATTGTGGAGCAAATTATAACAGCTATGGACGCTTGAAAGCTTTTGATTTGAATTTATTTTTCATTTTCTTTTTAATCTCTGTAATGTTTTATACGAATTATTTATTGAATTTATGGAATTGTCATTTTCTTTAATACAAAACATTTTACAAAATGCTTAACTATGGTATTTGTATTATGTTTGAATGTGAGACACAAGTGAGTAACATTTTTATAAAATGGACGTAAAATAAAACATGTGATTTGTAAGACATATGTTATCAAATCAAGTATGAAGCATATGAAAAATCACATGTGATTCGTGTGTATATCACATTTGATCCTTGTGCGAACCACTTGTAATTTACCTCAAAAAGCATGCATTTTACTCGAGTAAATATGATACTAAGTCAGTTATCAGAAAACTTGAAATTACACTAATTCATAAAATACATCTTTGGATACTTTTTTTAAACACATACATACTCCAAAACACAGTTAGAAAATAACATGGACACATATTAGACTACTTCTAATATTTCCATAGATGAATTATAACATACAACTGTTGACACTTGTCTGAAAAACAACTCATACTTCACAGAAGGAAATCCAAACTACCATATACATGTTTTTAACAATTACGTCATACTCTACCTAATTGCGTTAGGTCATCTTCAACCTATTTCTCAAGATGCTTAGCCAATTCAAACATCCTCTATGCATGCACATTCAACTTGTCTAACGATATCTTTGTGGCGTACTTGAACTTCAGACGCTTCACCCAAATATCTTTCCACATGAAACACGGCGAAAACATAACAATATCTGTCATTTTCCTTGGTCCACCATGTCAACTATGGAATTCATGGTTTTTTTTTAGCAAAACTCAACTTTATCTACAAAAGAACAGTAAAACATACATAAATTAAAAATAATTTGAGGTAAAATCACGTGTGATTTGAGGTAAATCACGTGTGATTTGAGGTAAATCACGTGTGATTTGCATATGAACATGTGATTTAAGCAAGACATGTAGTTAGTCACATACAAATATGTAGTTAGTAAAATGTAATTTTAAGTGATTACTCAGAGTTATATACTACAAATCACATGTGATTTGGAACAAATCACATGTGATTTGGAACAAACCACATATGATTCAGAAAAAATCACATGTGTTTCATAACAAATCACATGAATTTGGTTGAAAACATACATCAGACGAGGTACATGAAGAAAATATTGACCAGAAACAAAAAAAAGGTGAAAGTTGATTTTTTTGGGCATGCGGTTAGTAATAAGGAGTACCGTAACGAAAATGAGAAGTGCAAAACGTGACGAGAGCGGGTTAGAGATACGTTAAGACTAACCTTCTATCTCAACAAATGATGAGTATTTACAGATGATCCCAAACTCATCATTTATAGTGAGATGATGTTTTCTTCGACGGAAACAAGTAGCTTGATCTTTTCCATCCAATAAGAAGCCATGATTAGCCTGTCCATATTATTAAAGCAATTCAGAGACTCAAGTACCATTCTCATCACAGAAAAAACAAACTCATGTTTATTACAAGCAATCCCAAAAGCTATATAAGGTTTAACACATCTCTGTAAAAAAATTCACTTGTTAACAAAATGCGAGTTCTTTTGCTCTAGCCCAGATCTCGCACCTTTTTTACTTTCAATCGGCCACAATATTTCTCTTTTCATGTTTTGTTGTTTTCAGCTTAATTATGTAAATTACATGAGACTGCGTGAACTTTCTCATTCTAAAAATACCTTCACAAAAGATGATTAGGAGGATTAATCATGACTGGCTACATAAACAGGAATCAGGACCACCAACTCCATAAATACTAAGCTTATACAAGACAAAATACAAGAACACCAAATACCATGTATATAAATGAACCAGATCAAATGAGTCCATACAAGAACCAAACCATGATCCCTACAAAAATAACATAGTGTTCAGATATTAAACAAAATAGATGTCATGCACATCATAAATTCTCAGAACAAAAAATAATCAATCTCCTCAAGGAATTCAATAGTAAAATAACATATTTCATTCACAAACCACTCGCCGCTGTTTTCATAATATTAAGCAAATGTATGAGGTCGGAAGGATGTGGAAATAACTTACGTGCAATAAACCATATCATGAACTCTAGACACTAAAGTCTCCAAACACTCTGTTCCATCTTTAAAAGCCTCGTCAACAGAAGAATACTGATCCATTCGCACTCAATGAATCACATATGCTTTCTGGAAATTAAATTGGGGACAGACTTTAGAAAATTATAAAAGTAGGCATGTCACTAATAGGGGTGGTCTGTTGGGAAGGCAAAGGTGAAAACCTTCTCAACATGGTCAAACACAATCACGTCATCATAAAGGCCAAGATGAACATCTGGAAGGTTTCTATCATCCTGTGGTGCATTTGAAAATGGAAGTTTTTTCGTATAGGATACAATCTCCCCATCCCATATAGTGTTGATACCTCATATGAACTACCATGTAATTCAAGCGCGGTTTGAGGTTAGCGCCAATGCCAGTGGAAACTATATTCCACAGTTCAAAATAGTACACATATACGACTAATTGATCAACTGACGCAATGCACCTAAAAACATCAATAAAAAAATCAAAGTGCGCGTAAAGAGTCAA
The DNA here is from genome assembly GCA_021014915.2 of Artemisia tridentata subsp. tridentata. Lineage (NCBI taxonomy): Eukaryota > Viridiplantae > Streptophyta > Magnoliopsida > Asterales > Asteraceae > Artemisia > Artemisia tridentata. The sequence continues at coordinate 285,178,942 of CP139503.1, forward strand.
CTAACACAATAACTAACCTAAAGCATCAATTACCACAGTGGCCTAAAACATCAACTAATTCAATAAAATCAAAATTTTAACAACACAATAATCAACCTAACAAATCAATTAACTTATCATAATCACAAACGCGTCAATCAAAACATAATAATCTGCCTAACAACATCAATCAATCATTCAAAGTCAACAAATAACACTATAAGAATTAAAAATAGCAATTAACCGTATAATATGAACAATAAATCGAATTATATTCCAAAAAATTTACCAATATCAACATTTCGAAGCTGATTTTGATCGGCAACCGGAAATCAAGACGATTGGGGCAACGGCTCACCTCTAGATAGTGTAATTTCATGTCGTATGTCTATTGAATAGAAGTGCTTAAGATCAATTTTGAAGTTGGTGATTAGGGTTTGAAAAAGGGGAAACCGTTATTGAGAGAGAGAGAATTGGGGAGGGTGAGAGAATTACAGGTGAGATATGTGAGTAAATGAGAGGAGAGTAAAATTACAAAACTGCCCTTGTGTTAATTCAAAAAGAATGAAGATATTTAATCGGGGCCATAAGATGAAAGATAGATCGATGGCTGAGATTAAGCGTTTTGATCTTTAGATATTTTTTGTTCTGCATTGAACTTTTGTCAAATTCGCTATTTCAATCGCTATTCCTAACTCACATTATTAATATGATCGTTCTTCGACGTCAGTCACGTCACTATTTGTTCATGTTCCAATCTAAAAACTAAAACGATTCAATATCATATCAAACCAAACAATGGCAAAAGTAAACTCCAGGCAATTCATTAGAACAATTGTGCTGGTTATCAACCAATTTATTATTACAATCAAACATTAAAAATTGAGTTGGTTATCAAAAGTATAGGCAATTACAAACATTGATAGTTTCCACTCCAGGTCTATACTTTCATATGGTGTAAAAGAATCCAATGATTATGACGTGTTTTTAAAGAATGCTAATGAATGAATGATTATGATTGCTTCTGAGTCATTATAATTCCTTGAAATTTATTTTCTTAGAGCTTTAGGTGTGGTCTTCGCATTTCCTCGCCACTCCAACGTGGCTTTCTCGCCACATCTCACCACCACACCGCCCCCCTTCATCTTTTTTGGGCACTCAACACCTCGTCATATGCACGACGAATGTGAGTTCCGTCATTTTTTACTGTTTTGTCAGTGCTTTTTTTGGAGACAAACGGTTTATATTTGTGTTTTTTGTGTAAATAAAAGGTAAGTGGGCCCCAAATAAGTATGTTGAGGTTAGTTGTTAGTGAGGGGGTTAGTTGTGAAGGTTTCTTAAAGTGATATGGCACCCTGTGGACCCCAAATGAGTAACTTCACTTGCTCACTACACTTAGAGCTCTTATAGTGATGCATAAGTAGTGGATATTAATCAAATACTTGCAAATCTGTAGGACATAACAAGTTTACAATAAACTAAATTATACTTTTGGTCCGATGTTATGTAAATTACCAAGTAACAATTGAAATCGGGTGTAATATAATGCTATGTAAATGATCAAGTAATCCGGGTCTAATATTTTCCGATAGAAAAAATAAAAAAGATAAAATAAAATAAGCCCAAAATGTTTTTTACTACCTTCAATTTGATCAAACGAGCATGGAAGTCCGCGCATTGCAGCGGGTTATTCAGATAGTTGTTTTTTGTTGTACGATGTGTGTTTTACGTTTTGTAGGTTCACAATTATTTCGTGATGTATTTAGTAGATTTTTTTTTTTTTTTTTTTTTTTTTTTTTTTTTTTAATTTTTTTGTTATTTTAATTTTTAATTATGTTTTGCGGCGGGGTGTTTATATAATTGTTTTTTGTTGTACGATGTGGTTGGTCATTGAATTCATATAATCATTACATGTTAGGTTCTTGAAAATTTAAAAAAATATATATTTTTTTTTGAATTGGTTTTTTCAATAATTTTTTTACGAATTTTTTTTTTATAGGATATTTTTTTCTTAGGCTGTTTGCAGTAAGGTCGATCAACCCCTACACGATCGATTGGGGCGATCGATTCCTTTGTTGTGGCTACTCGATCTATGGGAATCAATCGAGCAAACTTGGTCATACCTGCGATCGAATTCATTGGAAGGAATATGGGATTCTTTTGACCATTTGAGGTTAAACTAAAAAAAAAAAAAAAAAAATCTTTCAAACCACTATAAATACCTAACATATTCAACACATTTCAAACACCAAAATCTCTCACAATTCCCTAAACAAAATCTCACACTTCATTATTTTTCACACATTCTCTATATTTTTCCACACTATGGATTCTTACGAGATATTCTTTGCCGATTCGTCCTCGGATGATGAAAATGTAGTTAGTAGCAATTTTATGATGTTTGCAGAAGAGTGTTGGGAGGCATTTCAAGCATCACAAAAAGTCTCACGAAACCAAATCAGTAGGGATCGTTTGGGTGCTCATAACCGTTTAGTTGCTGCTTACTTCTGCGAGACCCCAATCTACGGCGATCAAGCATTCCATGATCGTTTCCGAATGACCCGAAGACTATTCACACGAATTGTTCGAGAGGTAACCGATCATTCACCTTATTTCCAACAAACTCCTAGTTGTGCGGGCTTACTTGGTATTTCTCCATTGATGAAGTGTACTTCGTCAATTCGTCAATTGGCATACGGAGTCAATCCTGATGCTCTAGACGAATTTGTGCAAATGGGTGGGTCAACAATTCGCGAGTGTCTCCAAAAATTTTGTGAGGTCATCATGGAGTTATATGGTTGATGAGTGGCCTTTTACTCATCATTTTATACCCGAAAAACCCCACAAAAATGACCAAAAACACCCAAATGGACCATATAATGTTGCATATATCCTTGGAATGTGTTTTATGTGTTTCAGGTACAAAAGGATTGAAAACGGGGCAAATACGGACAAAACCGAGCTTGATTTGGAAAAGAGTTGAAAACCGAAGCCGGGAAAGATATTATTCACGCGGATTTAGTTCAAGCTCGAAAATCCCATAAAGACCCTTGGATTATTTTCACTTCACAACATTGGTCCCTTGAATCAACTTTGGAAAATGTGGCAGAATTAGTCCTTGGAATTGTAAGATTACAACTTTGGTCCTTATGGTTACAAACCATTTTATCCTATCTATCCTACTACAAACTACCAGCCATTATTAAAACTAAAAAAACCATATCCGGATCCCATTATAATAAGAATCCAACCCAAATCAAAACACTACCCATCCCCTAACTCTTTAAACCCAACCAGCCCACCACTAAACTAAACTACCCAACCCATGACCCACTACCAAAGCCTAACACCCAAATTATAACTAACTACGGGGTCAAGCAATGGTCAAACTCCCCAAACTTATAGTCAAAATCCCTAAACAATAAAACACAGCCCTAAATACTGCTCATCTTCTTGCTTAATTCCCTCTTTCCCGCGCCTAATCCACACTAACCCACCAGTCACCATCACCCTCACTACCAGCCAAGACCCATCACATGGGTCTGTCTTCCCCTCCTCCACTGCCACCTCAGCTATCCAAGGCCAAGATCAATCCAACGGCTCAGAAATAAGGGATTGGGCAACAAGAAAATCCAAGGGTGGTTATTTGAGTCCAAGATGAAGACAAGAAGCAGATGGGATTCCACTCACACAAAAAGCACAAAGGGATAGAAACCCTAGATATAATTTAGTATAAATAGTTCGGCTATAGTATCAGTTGAAATTAGGTTTTTATTAGCTTAAAATTTTAGGTAATTTTTCCTTTTTTTATTGTTGTTCACTTTTAATTCCAGTCATGTAATTTACTTTCCAGTAATGCAAATTTAAGTTTCTTGTTTTTCTTGTTGGTCAACTTTGGTCAAATTGCTTATGTTACTGCTATTTTGCTTAATGTATGTCTTTTAGTTGCTTGTTACTGCTTAGTTTAGTTCTTGGTAGTTTAAAATTAGTTAAGAGCTTATGTGTTATTTGTTGCTTTAAAATTCCTTAGCAGCCTGCAAACTTATTTAACCACCCTTTTAGATCTCAGTTTTAGTATGGTTAGAATAGGTTTTAGATTCTCATTTTTGTTTTTCAAATAGATTACTAGATAGTCTTAATCTGTTTCAGTTAATGTTGGACTTAGGAGTTTGTTTTCTAGCTTATTTGTGGCCTGCAAGTTGCCACTCTGCATCTGTTTCTGCTATGCTCCTGCCTTAGATCAGCAGACTCTGTATGAGTTTGTGGGCTTATCTTTTTGTTCTATTTAAGGCTTGTCTCTGATTCTCATTGCTTGTTGTAATTTTGATTCCAGATCTTAGTTAGACTATAGCTTATTTTCGTGCCCATAAGCTTATTTGAGTTTATTTGGTCCAACAGTTAATTCTTTTGTTTCTTTTTCTCTTCTTTAAGTTTTCATAGTTGTTAAGCTATAACAGCTTTTCTTAGCTTGTTGTGGTTTTCTAAAAAAAAAAAAAAAAAAAAAAAAAAAAAAAAATGTTTTTTCAGTTTCAAAAACACTTATTTGCTTGTGCTTATCAGTTTTCAAAACAAAAACCAAAAAAAAAAAAAAATAGTTAACCAAAAAGTGACCTCAGGGATTCGAACCTGGGTCACTAGCCTCACAAAACCACAGACCAACCAAATGCACTAGGTCTCTTTTGATTTTATATTTGAAACAATTTTTATTTAACACTTTTTTTATTTTAGCTTATTGTGAACTGTTTGCTTATTTTCGGCTTATTTAAAAAAGCATTTTCACCTTTTTTATTTTTCTTAGCATTCTGGTAGTTCAAAGTATTTTAAGAAAAAATTTCAGATTTTTAAAATTAGTTTTAGTATTTTTAGTAATTTAAATTAGTTTAAATGTTTTTAATTCATAAAAAATTAATTAAAAGTCAAAAAAATATAATTTCTTTTTTCAAAATTTTCTTTTGTCATTTAGGATGTAGGAAAATTATTTTGATATCCGTAGGGTTAGTTTTTCAAAGATTTTACGTTTTTACTCGTTCGTAGTTTCCGTTTTACGTTATTTGTTTTTCGTTTTAGTAGATTTTAGTAACCAATCAACCCTCGTTTTTCAAGCATTTTAATACCAAACCGAAAACGATATCCTCAATTTCACGCCTCGCAGGGAGAACGACCCGGGTACACGCTTTCCCGGTATTATAATCGATTGTTGCGTTAAATCGTCGCGAGTTGACTTTTCTTCGTGAGAGGTTTTGGCTTGTGACGCGTTTAGCCTCGACCAATCAATTTTTGGCGCCGCTGCCGGGGAGGTGTGTTGCGACAATATCGTTACGGTTTGACGATTAGTGACTTGAAGATCCTTCCTCGTGAAGTTTCGTATATATCTTGTGAATATTTTTTATCCAAAAATTAAAAAACTTTGAAAAACCCAAAAATATTTTCTTTTCAAAAATTATTTTCCTTTTTCTTTTAAATGTTTCAAAATTTTAAAAACCCAAAAATACTCTTCTTATTCCTCTTATCCGTTTAATTCTTTATCTCTCATTCCTCTTAAAAGTTTAATTCTATCTTCTTAACCCTCATTAATGTTTAATTCTCATGTCGTCACTGGGCTATACTTGTTTTGATTGTAAAAGCCCGTTGATTGACAGTCTTCGTTGTTCAAAGTGTAAGTGTGAGCGGTGTGGAAATCACAACCCAAGAGGATCTTGTTATTGGTGTGAAGTAGCCCTCAAAAGAGAGCTTAATTCCATCAATAATTCTCAAAGTTTTTCCGAACACCCTCCACAACCCCAGCCATCTTCACTCACTCAACCAAATTGCTTTAAATGTGGAGATCCGTTGGGGGATGATTCACTTTGTGAACGATGTTTCTGCAAAGGATGTGGGTTTACCCATGGACTTTGCGTGTGTTGCACTTCTGAAATCGAAAATACACTTAATGATCCAGATTTTCAAAACGATTTCAACCTTCCTCAAGATTCATTTTGGCAAGAACCGTGTTATCAAAACTTCAATGATACATCATTCCAAAATATGCCAAATGATCTTTGTGAGTATTGTGGAGGTCCTCACCAAAGTTTCGATTGTCAAGCAAGTAACATGCTTGTCTATGAGCAAGTTGCGTGTAACAATCAAAATTTTGGTTATGACCAATATCCACATACGTCACTGAATCAATCACAACAATATTATTGTTGTGAGTACTGTGGAGGTCCTCATTATAGCTCCGATTGTCAAACAAGGAACCCGCTTGTCTATGAGCATGGCCCTTGTAACAATTATGACTATTCTTATCATGACCAACCTCCACAGTATCAAACTATTCAAACTCAGCCTCAGCCATTTCCTCATGAATCATTCCAAGAAATTCATAATATTAGGAATAATCTTCTGGATTCTGCTTTCGAAGATGTATTCCAAAAACTTCATGATGTGAGGAATGCATTTAATGCTTGGGCTGCTAAACACACTGATGCGCGTGATGTGTCGTTGCGGTTTAGCAGTTTTAATGCCTACTCAAGTTTTAAATTTATATTTAGCCGACTTATCAATAACACACACACTTAACGAGCAGTGTACCCGGTCAGTATGAATATAATGGTAAGTAGAGTGTCGATCACTAAGAGTGGAACGTATTATCTCGTTATTCTAATCAGTATTTTAATATCCTAACGCAAGGGGGTTTCAGCCTGAGAGACTGGCACGATTTGTTTGCAATTAAATGATAAAATAAACCAATAGGCACGAATCAGCAAGTAGCACACACGTACACAGATAAATACTCGAGACAATAAGAGGGCTGTCCTTATGATTAAGTAGATTGTCACTTGTTTTATTGATAGCTTTATATGAAGTGTATGTAGTTAACCCTTTATCGTTGGTCCTATTCTTATCGGCGAGTAAACCCTTAATGATTACTTATGTCTAAAAGTTATTCCTAAGTGATCAATTTAGTAATAACCGTGGGAGCCACATTATTTTCCGCAGTCAAATGCCAGCAAGCCACTAATAAACACAGAGGTTATCAATGCACTAATAAGTAGTAACCAAAGACATCAACATATAAACTTTAATTGATGGGAAAGCAAGTATTAAAGGGAGTGCAATCTTTCGTTGTCACATTACACAAGCCACCAATCCTGATGAATTAAAGTTTGCTAACACAATAAAACAAAACTACTTAATGAATTAAACACATGCAGCACCTTCTTACAGCTCTTGTAACTTTGATTTGGGTGTGTCTTGTGCTGCCTCCTTGACTGAATTCGTCCTTGGTTTCTCCTGTTCGGTCTTCGGTATTATATGGTCTCTCCGAAATTCGTCTGGTCTTGGGGTATTTATAGTTTCTGTCTGAGGGAAGATGCGGCGCATCTAGTAAGTAGATGCGGCGCATTGACTTAACTTCGCGTGGGGTCCAAGATTATAATATTCAGGAATATTCGTACACCACCAGAAGATGCGGCGTAACTCCATGATTAGATGCGGCGCATGTCCTCTTGTATCTTGGATCGTATCTGGTGATATCTTGATAGAGATGCGGCGCATGTCTTGAGTGAGATGCGGCGCATCTGGAGCAGATTAGTCTTGATCTTCTTCATTTCAGTAGACTCTTAACTTCTTGCATGTTTTGCTCCATAATCAGTCCAAAATCGCTAAGTTTCACCAAATGCTTGTTTTTACCTGAGAATTACAAAAGTAAACGATTAAGTATCAATCCTCATACATAATAGAATAAAACAAGTCAAATTAATAGGATAAATGATAGTAATAAAATGTACTTATTTGAGTTCATCAAATATCCCCCCACTTGAACTTTACTTGTCCCCAAGTAAACCTTAGAATTTCTTTTATGAAAATGTATCCTAAAAGATGTTAGGATTTATTTTTATATTTAAGCATGTATTCGTTTATTTCATAATCACACAACTAAACACTTAACGAATTAGAAGTAAAATAAAATAAGTTGATAAAAGCAAATCTAATCGTTTAACTGTCCAGTCGCGACGAATATTCTATCATAAGCTTGGCAAGTATACACATCTCCTCCACTAAAGCTAAGGAATAACAAGTCTAAAGCGGCAAAAAGGGTTTTTAGGCTTAAGGGTTAATTATTCTCTTTCACTATCGATCTCAAATTCCAGAAAAGGCGACAAAATCACAAATACATGATTGAATCCACGAACACGATACTTGCAATTGCTCAAATCCTTAACTCGAATAGGCTAAAGATAGGTCCAAACTTTACCAATAATAATATATCAAAAAGGGCGACAAAATCATAAATACATAGCCGAATCCACGACTACGATACTTAAGATTGCTCAAATCCCTAATCTCAATAAATCAAAGGTTCGGTTGGGTAAAGAATAATAAAGGGTATGGTAACATTTGGGATATAAATTGGTGTAAAAATAAAAATAAACAAAACAAATAAATTAAAATCCTAAGTGTGGTTAATCACTATCCCAACCATCCCATGAATAAGACTCATATCATCGAATAACTCACGCTTTAACACTTGAAACACACGCTTTAGGTAGACACGAATTATACTCAACAAGATCTTAATCAAAGAATAAACCTTAATTGGTGTTCCCATAACTGCCAATTCTCATTCAATCCATAGATATAGTACAACAAATAGTGGTGATATCGACCACTTACATAACTTTACATAAGTTGGTTAAAACTAACTTCCAACTTTTCTTTCTTTCTTTTTCTTTTCTTATTTTTTTCGATTTTTTTTTTTTTTTTTTTTTTTTTTTTTTTTTTTTTTTTTAACAAAAGATGTGTAAAATTTCACCACATCACTATAATGATAATTCTGGATAATTTTTCTATACTTTTCATACTTCAGAAATAACGGTAATAGTGAAAGTAGTGAACACACGAAAAATAAACTCAAAGATATACAATATTTACTTTCACTCCAATTGCATTGTGCAATTTCCCGACCTAACCATAGATAATGAATTACGCACGCGAACACAGGTTATGTAAGGAAACACACTTTGCCTATAGCAATTAACCAACCACGGATTCTAATCTACAGGCTAGGCTAAGGTGTAAGGGTGTAACGAAACATTTTAAACATAGGTGTAAGAAACGAAAGGAATGGCTCTGAGTGTTTTTCTAGGGGTATCTTACTCTAAAAATGAGAGTAACAAAAGGTTTATTCGGGGGTTAACTAACCAGTGTAGTTAGTTAAAAACACATAACATATAAAGGCTATTTTGGGTGTAATCCTAGAATTTTACCAATTTAGACAAGTCATTCCAATTATATAAATAATACTCATTATGGTGGTCTCGAATAGTATACAAGCCAAGTTCTAAAGTTTACAAGTCACCGGCACACTCATAGATTTGTGAATTTTGAAAAATCACAATTTTTGAAAATAACGTCATGTGTGCAGCTATGCAACTTAGATCTTAAACAAAAACATGCTAAAAAAAATTTTTAAGTTTGATATATTAAGCACATTTTAAGCATAATTTTTGAAAAAGTTTAGGACAAGTAATTGTTAAGTGTTATAATTCTCCAATCCCCCCACTTAAGTTAAACAACGTCCTCGTTGTTTGTATAAAAGGTTAAAAACTGGAAAATAAAAGAATTAGAACAGAAAAACTCCCCTGAGATTTGCTCGGTATGATCCTCCATTAGTATAAGAGCAAAAATCATCTTTCTTGTGGATGAGAACGTTAAAGCTTCATACTTGATGTATCCACAGGAAATCCAGGAAACTATAATACCACCAACACTTTAAAACACACCTAAGATAAGAAAGGTTCAAACTTGCATAATACATTAGTAGTTAGGAAAAATAAAACTTAAAAATTAAAACTGAAAATCATCAGGTCAGTCGATGCGCCGTATCTTATGGAAGAAGATACGCCGTATCGAGCCTGGAATAAATACGGATCAGAATAAAGATGCGCCGCATTAAAATAAACTGATAAATAGTTTTAAAGTCGAAAATAAAAATGCAGAAAAATAAAATAAGATATGACCATTGCAGGAGATGCGTCGCATCTCAGAATTGAGATGCGCCGTATCCTCATGCGGGCCTGACTGACTCGACACAGAAAACAGAATAATAAAATAAAAGATAAGCATGGGTTGCCTCCCACGAAGCGCTTGTTTTTGTTCGAGTCACGAGCCTGACTCCACCCTTATTTACTGTGTAATAGGGTGTTGTTCCCCCCACTTGGGATCAAGTGCGGGTGATAGTAGCAATAAACACGAAAAGAGTGTAAATTTGCTAGTAAAGATGGAAGAAATAAATAAAGATCATACCTTGGCAATATATGTACATCTTTCCTATTCATACCCGGTTTGGTTGATAAATTGGATGACTTGACCACTTCATCGGCAAGAGTAGTATGTTGAGGAAAAATGAGTCTCCTTTCTTCTTGAGGTGAGAAAGGGTCTTTAGCAAGTAAAAGTTCGAGTTCCTCTATAACCTTCATAGGGTCGAAATCATCATCTTCATCAATCATAGCAATGTTTAAGAGCTCATCACCAAATTCTTCCTCGAGCTCCACCAAATACGGGTTGATCACAGGTGCTTCAATAGGTAGTGTAATAAATTTCACCTCATCATCTTTTTGTTTTGCAACCTGTTTAGGAAAACTAGCAAGATTATTAGTAACGGGATTAATAATATTAAATAAATTTGTACCACTTTGTGTTGTAAGTGACTCCAATTCATCTCGTGAATCTCCATCAGCAACAAGTGGTCTTGCAATTTCAGCATCGTCCCGAATTTCATCCTTAAATAAGTAATCCCAGATTTCTTCAAAATCCCTCGTTGGGTCAAAATCTGGTTGGGGTATGTCGTTATAAACTATGGCGTCAAACGGTTCTAAATCAAAATTAGAATACTTTTCATCTTCATCCGATAGATTGACTAATGGTGGTAATACGATTGCAGAATATTCTTCAACGTAAGATTCCGTATACACATCATCTTGTGCAATCTCCGGAGAAAAAGTACTATCAATAACAATTGCCGGAATTGGTTTCATTGTATACGAATCTTCTTCATCATCATTCGACATACACCAAGTGTGTTGAAACGGCAATTTGTTTCTTTCTTTCCTTGACTTTTCTCGTCCAAGAATCAAGTATTCTTCCATAGTGATTTCTTTTGTATCAATGACTTGTGCACCATATCTTGCTCTTTCCCAATCGTAGATCCCATTATTGCTCAAGGCTCTTTCCTCTCCAAGTCTGATATATTCTTCCATTGTAATATCCGGATCGTCCATCTTCCTGAAATAAAAACTTACTCGTGCAAAAGAAGGGTGAAACGATCAAAGTAAAATAAAAGCTTCTGATATCTTCTGTTGATGCGCCGTATCCAAAAAGTTGGATACGCCGTATCTTATAATCGTTAAAATTTAATCAGACTTTATTCAGAAAATAGATACGCCGCTTAGAATTTATGAATGCGCCGTATCGAATTAATTAATCAAAAATCAACTTATCTAATTAAAATTAAATGCGTCGTATTAACGAAAGTTAATGCGCCGTATTTTCGTTACGTTTAAAAATAAATATCGATTTTTGATTCAGAAAGATGCGCCGTATCGATATAGATCGATGCGTCGTATCTGTTTAATAATTCGCAAACTGTTTTTTATTAAAATAATAGATACGCCGTATCTATTAAAGCAGATGCGTCGTATGGCGTTAACGTTTTAAAAAAAAAATTTATCAAAAACATATACGCCGTATCTGCAAAAGCAGATGCGTCGTATTACTTTATCGCTTAGAAAAATTTTCTTATTAAAAACAGATACGCCGTATCTTGGGGAAAAGATGCGTCGTATCGAATTAATTAAACGCGTTGTATTTAATAAAAATTAAACGCAATACGCCGTATCTGAGAGATCAGATGCGCCGTATCGTTTGATTTAGCACAGTACAACGATAGCAGAACAGAAAAAATACGAAAAATAAAAACAAAAAATTAAACACACAAACAAAAATAAACACACAAAAATAAAAGAAAACAATTAACACACAATACAACAAATATGCAAAATAATACAATGATGCAATTAATCTAATAAAAGAAAATCCTAATTAAAATACTAATCAAATTAACAGATAATAACAATTCACTCCCCGGCAACGGCGCCAAAAACTTGATGCGCGTGATGTGTCGTTGCGGTTTAGCAGTTTTAATGCCTACTCAAGTTTTAAATTTATATTTAGCCGACTTATCAATAACACACACACTTAACGAGCAGTGTACCCGGTCAGTATGAATATAATGGTAAGTAGAGTGTCGATCACTAAGAGTGGAACGTATTATCTCGTTATTCTAATCAGTATTTTAATATCCTAACGCAAGGGGGTTTCAGCCTGAGAGACTGGCACGATTTGTTTGCAATTAAATGATAAAATAAACCAATAGGCACGAATCAGCAAGTAGCACACACGTACACAGATAAATACTCGAGACAATAAGAGGGCTGTCCTTATGATTAAGTAGATTGTCACTTGTTTTATTGATAGCTTTATATGAAGTGTATGTAGTTAACCCTTTCTCGTTGGTCCTATTCTTATCGGCGAGTAAACCCTTAATGATTACTTATGTCTAAAAGTTATTCCTAAGTGATCAATTTAGTAATAACCGTGGGAGCCACATTATTTTCCGCAGTCAAATGCCCGCAAGCCACTAATAAACACAGAGGTTATCAATGCACTAATAAGTAGTAACCAAAGACATCAACATATAAACTTTAATTGATGGGAAAGCAAGTATTAAAGGGAGTGCAATCTTTCGTTGTCACATTACACAAGCCACCAATCCTGATGAATTAAAGTTTGCTAACACAATAAAACAAAACTACTTAATGAATTAAACACATGCAGCACCTTCTTACAACTCTTGTATCTTTGATTTGGGTGTGTCTTGTGCTGCCTCCTTGACTGAATTCGTCCTTGGTTTCTCCTGTTCGGTCTTCGGTATTATATGGTCTCTCCGAAATTCGTCTGGTCTTGGGGTATTTATAGTTTCTGTCTGAGGGAAGATGCGGCGCATCTAGTAAGTAGATGCGGCGCATTGACTTAACTTCGCGTGGGGTCCAAGATTATAATATTCAGGAATATTCGTACACCGCCAGAAGATGCGGCGTAACTCCATGATTAGATGCGGCGCATGTCCTCTTGTATCTTGGATCGTATCTGGTGATATCTTGATAGAGATGTGGCGCATGTCTTGAGTGAGATGCGGCGCATCTGGAGCAGATTAGTCTTGATCTTCTTCATTTCAGTAGACTCTTAACTTCTTGCATGTTTTGCTCCATAATCAGTCCAAAATCGCTAAGTTTCACCAAATGCTTGTTTTACCTGAGAATTACAAAAGTAAACGATTAAGTATCAATCCTCATACATAATAGAATAAAACAAGTCAAATTAATAGGATAAATGATAGTAATAAAATGTACTTATTTGAGTTCATCACAGACCCAAGAGGATCGTCATGGTGAATCTATGGAAGATTTACTCGCCATTGAACGTGCAGCACATAACCGTTTCTTGTTTAATAAGGCTTGCATGCTCGATGACGAAGATGACGACGACGAGGAGAGTATTATTCCTTTGAGTGATATTATTTCTCAACTCCCTCAGTCTATTGCAATCACATCCATCCTTCCGTCTATGGACTCCGAGGACTCTCTCATTATGGGGGACGAGCATTCTAGCACTATTCCTGAAAAGGAATCGGACGAATTCATAAATTCTAGTGCTGAGAACCTTATCCCAATCCCAAGTGAGTCTGAGGATATATCTGACGATGAATGTGATTTGTCTATTTGTAGTGATCATCCTCTTGACACTACTGATGATTTTTCCGGGATGTTTTCTAACCCACTTTTCCATTTCAAAGATGATTTTTCCTCTAGTGATGACGAATCACTTTCTAATGAGGACATTCCAAATGAAAGTCTCAAAGTCTATTCGAACTCTCTGTTTGAATTTGATGACGAGTACTTTTCAAACAATATAAATCCTCTCTTTGATAAAGTGTTAGAGAACGATGAGGTCAAAGACTCTAATGTTTTTGATAATATGACCTCAATTGTTAATCCCGAGATTCAAAAGAACATTATCTCTCCGACATATGTGACATTGCCTTTTGGGGATCGCCCTTATATTGACTTCACATATGTCGTTCGAGTTTTTCTACCTTTCTTCTCCTATAAGGTAGATTGTCCTTCCATTCACTCGCTCGGGAGTGAGGACAAAATTTTTGACCCCGGCATCTCTCATTCTTTTAAGCCGGATGTATCTCGTCGGAGTGGAACTTTCAAGCACTTCAATGTTTCTTCAAACATCTTGAACGAAAGTCCGATGGAGATTTTCTCTTCCACTTGCTCCCCCAAGAACAATTAAATTCGGGGCGAGTCTAAGCTATACGACTCGATCAAAAACAAGCGCTTCGTGGGTGGCAACCCATGCTTATCCTTCTATTTCTTTCCTATTTTCTAACACTAAGTGTGGGGGAATTCCTCTACTTGTTGCTTTGTGGTTGTATGTTTGCCTTTGTTTTCAGGATTCCCGTAGATCGTGATGATTGATGCGCCTGTTTTCAATCCAGCCGCCCAATATCCAATCTTTATATTTATGTTTATCCAGGGATATCTTTTAAAATCCTTTTTGTGAAAACAAGATTTCATTTCCACACTTAGCTAGTAGTATTACCTTTTTACGTTCTATAGTGTCGGCTTAGGCCGATACTTTGAATATTGAGGGCAATATTCAATTCTAAGTGTGGGGGGGAATTCTTGCGAATTTGACCAAATTTTAAAAATTTTCACAATTTGTACCTTCTAGTCCCCTAGCACCCCCGTTTTGACCAAAAATTTTAAAATTTTTATCATATTTTTCGTCTAAAAGAAGTGCTTAGCACATTAAAAATAATTTTCTATACATTAATGCTTCGGTATTAGTGGAAGTTTAGACTTGATTAGGCTAGAACAAGGGGAATCCCGACTCTGCTAGAGTGTTGATCTAGCTGCTACCCTTAACGTTTAGGCTAAGTTTTTACGAATTGTGCAAATGAAAATGCTAAGCGTGGAGTAGTTGGTTCTCTTTAGAGCTTATATAAGTAATCTATGGCTTTTCCTCCCAAAAGATCCTAATCTGACTAAAATTAGTGCTATTTTCAAACTTTTGAACGCAAAAAACCGTTTTTGTTAAGCAAATAAATTTTTATACAATCTTGATTTAGAATACTAGTTCAAAGTTTTATTTAAATTTTGGAACAAGCATACTTTCTTAAAAACATAATAAGAATGCAAAATGAAAGTGAGTCGTTGCTTGAAAGTGGCAAAAATTAAAGTTTTGAGTATGAATAAGTTAAGTGCTCTAAGCTACGGATTCGAGATCGGACCTTGGATCCTTATTTCCGGAAGGCGTTTAGGTCTTGGCTACCCTCTTGCACCGGCCCTTGGACCTCTAGTTCAGGAATGTGTAAGGTCTTGGTCTAACCACCTTGGATCCTCATTTCAGGAATGTCTAGAGTCTTGGAACACTCCGTTGTAACGGTCCTTGGATCCTTTATTCCGGAAGGTGTAAGGTCTTGGAACTAAATCGTGAAGCTCCGTCGTTTAGGGTACGCAAGTAAAAAGTTAGTGATAAAAAAAAAAAAAAAAAAAAAAAAAAAAAAAAAAAAAGGTTGAAAAAGTGATGAAAAATGAAAAAGATGTTTATGTTTGTTGTTTATGAATAAGTGTGAGAAACTTGCTTCTTCTTAAATTTAAATCGAAAGTTGAACTAGTATTCGTCAATATTGTCTAAAAGTTGGACGGTGATTTAGAAATTTTTGACTTCAAAGATCCCGTGAGCTCCGATACTATTCTCGAGGGTGTAAAAACCTAGCCTCCTAAGTTTACTAAGGACAAGCTGAGAAGAAAGTCGCTACATGGAGTGATCCCACCTTTGAATCTCTAATTTCTAAATCATTGTCGGTTTTTAACCCTAATAAATGTCGATTTTTACGATCAAAACTTTGAAAACAAGCACACACACTTAACATATGAATAATTGTGGGAGTGAAAAGTTAAGTCTCGGCTTACATAGGTTGCTAATATAAGTAGTGTTAGCATTTTACGAAAACGTTTGCACAAGGGTTTTAGACTTAGTTGGGGAGTATAAAAAGAGGATGACGATTACAATTCCCCGGAATCACCCATTTTGTGTGATTCCCGTTCCATGATGCCATTTTTGATAATCAAGCATATTATTTACGTTTGTTCTCGTTTTAGTTACTTTCATTTTATAATAAAGTCAAAACGGGGTGGTATATTTTTGGTAACCTTGATATTTTTGATCCTTTCATTACTTTATATGATCGGATTGCTAGGGACTAGCAATTGCTTAGTGTGGGGGATTGATGAGTGGCCTTTTACTCATCATTTTATACCCGAAAAACCCCACAAAAATGACCAAAAACACCCAAATGGACCATATAATGTTGCATATATCCTTGGAATGTGTTTTATGTGTTTCAGGTACAAAAGGATTGAAAACGGGGCAAATACGGACAAAACCGAGCTTGATTTGGAAAAGAGTTGAAAACCGAAGCCGGGAAAGATATTATTCACGTGGATTTAGTTCAAGCTCGAAAATCCCATAAAGACCCTTGGATTATTTTCACTTCACAACATTGGTCCCTTGAATCAACTTTGGAAAATGTGGCAGAATTAGTCCTTGGAATTGTAAGATTACAACTTTGGTCCTTATGGTTACAAACCATTTTATCCTATCTATCCTACTACAAACTACCAGCCATTATTAAAACTAAAAAAACCATATCCGGATCCCATTATAATAAGAATCCAACCCAAATCAAAACACTACCCATCCCCTAACTCTTTAAACCCAACCAGCCCACCACTAAACTAAACTACCCAACCCATGACCCACTACCAAAGCCTAACACCCAAATTATAACTAACTACGGGGTCAAGCAATGGTCAAACTCCCCAAACTTATAGTCAAAATCCCTAAACAATAAAACACAGCCCTAAATACTGCTCATCTTCTTGCTTAATTCCCTCTTTTCCCCGCGCCTAATCCACACTAACCCACCAGTCACCATCACCCTCACTACCAGCCAAGACCCATCACATGGGTCTGTCTTCCCCTCCTCCACTGCCACCTCAGCTATCCAAGGCCAAGATCAATCCAACGGCTCAGAAATAAGGGATTGGGCAACAAGAAAATCCAAGGGTGGTTATTTGAGTCCAAGATGAAGACAAGAAGCAGATGGGATTCCACTCACACAAAAAGCACAAAGGGATAGAAACCCTAGATATAATTTAGTATAAATAGTTCGGCTATAGTATCAGTTGAAATTAGGTTTTTATTAGCTTAAAATTTTAGGTAATTTTTCCTTTTTTTATTGTTGTTCACTTTTAATTCCAGTCATGTAATTTACTTTCCAGTAATGCAAATTTAAGTTTCTTGTTTTTCTTGTTGGTCAACTTTGGTCAAATTGCTTATGTTACTGCTATTTTGCTTAATGTATGTCTTTTAGTTGCTTGTTACTGCTTAGTTTAGTTCTTGGTAGTTTAAAATTAGTTAAGAGCTTATGTGTTATTTGTTGCTTTAAAATTCCTTAGCAGCCTGCAAACTTATTTAACCACCCTTTTAGATCTCAGTTTTAGTATGGTTAGAATAGGTTTTAGATTCTCATTTTTGTTTTTCAAATAGATTACTAGATAGTCTTAATCTGTTTCAGTTAATGTTGGACTTAGGAGTTTGTTTTCTAGCTTATTTGTGGCCTGCAAGTTGCCACTCTGCATCTATTTCTGCTCTGCTCCTGCCTTAGATCAGCAGACTCTGTATGAGTTTGTGGGCTTATCTTTTTGTTCTATTTAAGGCTTGTCTCTGATTCTCATTGCTTGTTGTAATTTTGATTCCAGATCTTAGTTAGACTATAGCTTATTTTCGTGCCCATAAGCTTATTTGAGTTTATTTGGTCCAACAGTTAATTCTTTTGTTTCTTTTTCTCTTCTTTAAGTTTTCATAGTTGTTAAGCTATAACAGCTTTTCTTAGCTTGTTGTGGTTTTAAAAAAAAATAAATAAAATGTTTTTCAGTTTCAAAAACACTTATTTGCTTGTGCTTATCAGTTTTCAAAACAAAAACCAAAAAAAAAAAAAAATAGTTAACCAAAAAGTGACCTCAGGGATTCGAACCTGGGTCACTAGCCTCACAAAACCACAGACCAACCAAATGCACTAGGTCTCTTTTGATTTTATATTTGAAACAATTTTTATTTAACACTTTTTTTAGAAAAAATTACACGGATGGTCCCTGTGGTTTACCCTGATTTCAAGTTTGGGTGCTATTTCAATTTAATTACGCCAGAGGTATCTAATTTGGCAAACGTTGCACAAGTTTGGTACCTATCTTGGATGGGCGTTAACTTTCTCCGTTAAATGTTTGCATCGTTAGTCCCTCCGTTAGTTTTGTTTGCATCGTTAGTCCCTCCGTTAGTATTTTTGTCTGACTTTTAACTTTTTCGTCCGATTCTTAACGTTTTCGTCTGAATTTTTCCGTTTTCGTCCGATTCTTTAAGTTTTCGTCCGATTCTTTTTACGTTTTCGTTCGAATTTTTACGTTTTCGTCCGATTCTTTACGTTTTCGTCAGATTCTTTACGTTTTCGTCCGATTCTTTATGTTTTCGTCGGAATTTTTATGTTTTCGTCCGAATTTTTACGTTTACGTTCGAATTTTTACGTTTTCGTCCAAATTTTTACGTTTTCGTCCGAATTTTTACGTTTTCGTCCAATTCTTTACGTTTTCGTCCGAATTTTTACGTTTTCGTCCGATTCTTTACGTTTTCGTCCAATTCTTTACGTTTTCGTCCGAATTTTTACGTTTTCGTCCGATTCTTTAAGTTTTCGTCCAAATTTTTACGTTTTCATCCGAATTTTTACGTTTTCGTCCGATTCTTTACGTTTTTGTCCAAATTTTTACGTTTTCATTCGAATTTTTACGTTTTCGTCCGATTCATTACGTTTTCGTCCAAATTTTTACGTTTTCGTCCGAATTTTTACGTTTTCGTCCAATTCTTTACGTTTTCGTCCGAATTTTTACGTTTTCGTCTGATTCTTTACGTTTTCGTCCAATTCTTTACGTTTTCGTCCAAATTTTTACGTTTTCGTCCAAATTTTTACGTTTTCATCTGATTCTTTACGTTTTCGTCTGATTCTTTACGTTTTCGTCCAAATTTTTATGTTTTCGTTTGAATTCTTTACGTTTTTGTCTTATTCTTTACGTTTTCATCCAAATTCGGATGAAAACATAAAAATTTGGACGAAAACGTAAGGAATCGGACGAAAACGTAAAAATTCAGACGAAAACGTAAAAATTCGGACGAAAACGTAAAGAATTGTACGAAAACGTAAAAATTCGGACGAAAACGTAAAGAATTGGACGAAAACGTAAAAATTTGTATTAAAACGTAGAAATTTGGACGAAAACGTAAAGAATCGGACGAAAACGTAAAGAATTCAGACGAAAACATAAAAATTTGGACGAAAACGTAAAGAATCGGACGAAAACGTAAAAATTCGGATGAAAACGTAAAAATTTGGACGAAAACGTAAAGAATCGGACGAAAACGTAAAGAATTCGGACGAAAACGTAAAAATTTGGACGAAAACGTAAAGAATCGGACGAAAACGTAAAAATTCGGATGAAAACGTAAAAATTTGGACGAAAACGTAAAGAATCGATCGCAAACGTAAAAATTAGGATGAAAACGTAAAAATTTGGACGAAAACGTAAAGAATCGGACGAAAACGTAAAAATTCGGACGAAAACGTAAAGAATTGGACGAAAACGTAAAGAATCGGACGAAAACGTAAAAATTCGAACGAAAACGTAAAAATTCGGTCGAAAACGTAAAAATTCCGACGAAAACATAAAGAATCGGACGAAAACGTAAAAATTCAGACGAAAACGTAAAGAATCGGACGAAAAAATTAAAAGTCAGACGAAAAACTAACGGAGGGACTAACTATGCAAACAAAACTAACGGAGGGACTAACGATGCAAACATTTAACGGAGAAAGTTAACGCCCATCCAAGATAGGTACCAAACTTGTGCAACGTTTGCCAAATTAGATACCTCTGACGTAATTAAATTGAAATAGCACCCAAACTTGAAATCAGGGTAAACCACAGGGACCATCCGTGTAATTTTTTCCTTTTTTTATTTTAGCTTATTGTGAACTGTTTGCTTATTTTCGGCTTATTTAAAAAAGCATTTTCACCTTTTTTATTTTTCTTAGCATTCTGGTAGTTCAAGTATTTTAAGAAAAAATTTCAGATGTTTAAAATTAGTTTTAGTATTTTTAGTAATTTAAATTAGTTTAAATGTTTTTAATTCATAAAAAATTAATTAAAAGTCAAAAAAATATAATTTCTTTTTTCAAAATTTTCTTTTGTCATTTAGGATGTAGGAAAATTATTTGGTACTCGTAGGGTTAGTTTTTCAAAGATTTTACGTTTTTACTCGTTCGTAGTTTCCGGTTTACGTTATTTAATTTTCGTTTTTAGTAGATATTAGTAACCGATCAACCCTCGTTTTTCAAGCATTTTAATACCAAACCGAAAATGATATCCTCAATTTCACGCCTCGCAGGGAGAACGACCCGGGTACACGCTTGCCCGGTATTATAATCGATTGTTGCGTTAAATCATCGCGAGTTGACTTTTCTTCGTGAGAGGTTTTGGCTTGTGACGCGTTTAGCCTCGACCAATCAATGGTCAAGAGTATTTGAGAAAGCCAACGGTTACTGACATTGACAAACTGTATGCTCATCACTACGAAAGGCATGGGTTTCCTGGGATGATATGAAGCATTGATTGTACAGATTGGCCGTGGGAGAATTGCCCACATGCTTTAAAAGCTCAATTTTGTAGGGGTGATCACGGGTCTACTCCTTTCATTTTATTGGAAGCGATCGCCTCCCAAGATTTATGGATTTGGCATGCGTTCTTTGGTGTCGCAGGGATGAATAATGACATCAATGTTTTACGTAAATCTCCCATTTTCAATGATCTCAAAACGGGGAGAGCACCGGATGTGGAATTCTATGCTAACGGCGTGCCTTATAAACGGGGATATTATCTTGCTGATGGGATATACCTGAAATACTCTGTTATTGTGAAGTCCATTAAAAATCCAGGGACGGGTGATGAGAAACGTATATTGTATAAGACGATGCACGAAGCAGCAAGAAAAGATGTGGAACGTGCTTTTGGTGTACTAAAGAAGAAGTGGCTAATGATCAAACATCTGGCTAAAGGGTTTGACAAAGAGCGTCTATCTCATATAATGTACACATGCATCATATTACATAATATGATAATTCAGGACGAAGGGCGGGCGATATCTCCCACTTTCTTTCCAGCGGAGCAGCATCGTTCTTATGATCCCATAAGAACACATGTGTAATCGTTAGAAATTACCAGGGAGATATGCAACAAAGAAACTCATCTTAGCCTCAAAGCCGATTTGGTGGAAGACACTTGGAATCATCATAATCAAGATTAGTCGTTTTAGTATCGTAATGTTTTAGTGTGGTTTGAATTTTATTGTAATCTTTTTATTTTATTTGAATTATTATGTAACGTTAAAATTTTTAATAAAATTTGAGTTTGTGTTTAAAAATGTATAAATAAAAAAAAATAAAAAATAAATAAAAATAATAATTGAACTTGGCGCCCTTATTGGGGCACCTAATCGCCTGTAGGTCGCTGGAGAGGGAAAGCTGACGTGGCAGAGAAAAATTGGGGAACTTGGTCGCCTTACTGCATCCAGCCTTAAAGTTTTTTTGAAAATGTTTTTTTTGAAAATATTTTTTTTTTGAATATTTTTAAAAAACTTTATTTTTCAAAATTTTATTTTTTCGAAATTATTTTTTCGAAAAAAAATTTTAGAAAAAAGATTTTCGAAAAAAAAAATTTGAAAAAGATTTTTTTTCTGCTATTAGAAAAAATTTTATTTGAAATTTTTTTTTTCGAAATTAATTTTTTTAGAAAAAATTAAAAAAAAAATTTGAAATATTTTTTTTAATTATAATAAAATTAATTTCGAAATTTCTAAAAAAAATAAATTAGGAAAAAAAATTATTTTTTTTGAAAATTAATTTTTTTCTTTTTGAAATTATTTTTTTTTCCGAAGTTAATTTTTTTTTCGAAATTAATTTTTTTCGAAAAATTATTTTTTTTTAAATTTTAAAATAATTAATTTTGAAATTTGTAAAAAAAAATTAATTTGTCTAAAAAATTATTTCTGTTTTACCTAAAAACCCCTAAAGTTCTTGCCGCGTTGCATCGTTAGTCCCCGAAGGACCTACTTTGCAAAGATATTTACACCTTAGGGGCTAAACTGCACAAACATTGTTCATTGCACTGTTTTTCACTGTAGCAAACACTGTTTTTCACTGTAGCACCATTGAAATAATAATATTCTGCCTTTTTTAGCACCATTAAAATAATAATATTCTGCCTTTTTAATATATCTATAATGCTTAAAAAGCTTATCCCCCTTAATTTAATGTGCAAGGGGGTTGTGCACAACCAAAAGTACGGTACAAACATGAATATGCATACCAAAATAACTACAAACAATTTCGTATACCGAATTATTATTTTAGCAACTAGATTCACAAATTATCCGGAAGATGAAGTGGGAAGGAATACGAAGGATGGCTGCATAAATAGCAATTGAATTCCAAGTATTAACCACATAAACCATATTTATTGTTTAACTCTTTCAACTTCTTTCTTTGAAGGATAAATAGCACAACCCATGTCACAGCGAACCAAACCAAATCACCAAAACACACGGCTCCATCAACCAACAATGACAAATAACCCGACGCTAAAACTAATCTCATACTCCATCACATTTTCTAACAATCAAAACCGACTCGAAACACAAACAAGAACAAATAACAATATACATGATATACGCCATGAATGAAGCTTTTGCTGCAAGAACTAATAACAAACTTTCTTTGGAGATGGTACATCGTGCTTATATGTATATCAACTTCTTTTTAATAAATCGTTTGCATGCGACGTTCAATAGTTTATCAGAAAAAAAAAATTTGAAAATAAGAAATACCAATACTCAAATAATGTGATTGAGTTGCAAGCAATAATGAGATAAAAGACGATGACTATGTTATCTGTTGTATATTTTAGACTCGCCATCACGGTAACAACTCAACAATTTACTCAAATAAACTCATCTTTAATGCTCACAATTAAATATGCAGTTATGGAACACAAAAGGGCTGCGATTTGATGATGGGTTGTTCTTATCAAAAACCAGGGTGCGTAATCAAGGTAGGTATGTTTGTCGTTCCAAATTTGTACATATCAATTAATCAAGGTAGGTATGGGTTGTTTCAATTACAAGTCACCGGATTATAAAAGATTATCTGCCTATTTTTTGTTGCTTATTGCTTATTCATTTTGGGCAGCAACTCTTTATGAACAACACGAGACCATTCATCAGGAACAAAAGATTACCATCTGCATCCGAGATTAAAGGTATGCGCTGTTTCCAAACGAACCCATTTACTTATGAATGTCTAACAGGTAAGTTTTATGCAGTATCATCTATACTTTTATCGTTGCCTTACATGTCCTTTGCTCTTATATAGGAACAAAGTAAACAACATCTGAATTATATTTCATAGTATCTCAGTTATGCTTTCTGAAAAGTGCAAATGTTTTATTTCAGGAGATATAAATTTAGAGAAGCGATCAAATTAGATGGCACCTCAGTTTACTGCAGGTCATTGGAAGTGGCTGTAAAGTGTAAACATATAATCCTGTTCGGGTTTGTTCAATTTTCGATTTAGGTTAAGATCGGTTATTGCATTGAATTTAACCGAATTCCTAAAAACGTGCTTGGAATTGCTTATTTTCTCTACACTTTTATGTATCTAAATAAAGGAAGAAAATATCAGCAGGATTTGTGTGGCGTTTTTGTTTGATACCAAACAAAATTTCTAAAGTCACTGTAATATTCTTTAACAGCTATTGGTTTGCAGTCTGCTTGAACAAAAGTAAGAGCTGGGGGCCTCATAAGCTTGAGATGACTCTCAACTTAATTGATAAACCTCAGCGCAAACCACAATCAAAGGTACATATGAACTTAATTATATACTTTCATATCGTATGTATTATGCTCTACATGTTCTATTTGTTTATAATTCTTAATGATTTTGTGTTCCTGGTATTACACCTACCTGTTCTACAAACGTGATATCAAATTTGTTGTCTTCCAACTTTTAGTCACAAATCAGTATGACAGTTTTCATTTCTTGGTTTTAAGTCATGAATCAAAATAAAAAGAAGACACTGGATGAAATAACTCTTGATCAATTAATATCGCTTCACTGTCCATCCTTTAACTATGAGCAGACATGTGGTTTAAGGTCACACTTTCCTATCTGTTCAAGCGGGTACAAATTCGAAACAAAACTGTTAATTTGATATGGGTTTACCAATCCGGAGGTAACACCCCAACCCGGCAAGGGTAAAGATGTCACAACGATGGTTCCATATCAGAACAAACACAAGCATAAGACATAGATAATACAATAGAAATTCAAGGGTTACAAAGGAAAATCTGAAACTACAGGGTTACAATACCATAATTCTAAATCTAAATATAAATTCTTCTAATAATCTTCCATAGCTAGTAGGGTCTTCTAAAATCCCAAGTAACTCTTCACTCATACCCAGCTTCCAACTAAAACCTGCCGCAGGAAAAGAAATGCAGCTGAGCTACGAAAGCTCAGTGAACAGATATAACGATACAATAGTAGTATAAAGGGATGGAGAAGTAAATGGAATAATACAAGGTGTAACATGAGTAGGAAGGAAAATGAAAAGGTTATCAAGAAATGTTTACAATAGGTAGGTGTAAGTAAACCGTAACCCACCACCAGCCCAAGTCGAATCAAGTCAAGTCCAGTGTCAAGTCATAGGGTAACATAAACAGATATCCATTACGAGCCCAGAACATATCATATCAAGTCAAGCAAGGTGTACAGAGGGGTGACCTCGGTACCAAGTACAATATGAGGGGATACCTCCAAGGGGTGGAGTAGCTAGCTCCCAAGAGTGAATGACGTGTATCGCACACACCCATCATGTCACTAAGCAATACAAGTAATCAAGTCAAGTCAAGTACAAATCTAGGATGCATCCATACGCCCCTGTAGACTGCCACAATGTCTCCATCCACGTGCAAGTCACATATCAAGTCAAGGCAGGGACGGGATAGGTCATCACTTTCCTACCCAAAATTCAAGTCATTGGTGCATCAATGACAAGGACATGAAACCCTCATGTCTAGTATGGCTCGTAATCTCAAACTGTGGGTCAAGGTCAAGGCCAAGTGTACAAGTCAAGTTCCACTTTCAAGTTCGTGTTTACATATCAATAGGTTCAATTCAAGCTTTAGTTCAAGTAGGTCATATCCATAAGTAAGTCAAGGTTCAATCTAAAAGTTCATCTGAAAACAATCCTTTTAAAATAGTTTCCATAAAATAATCTTTTAAAATGGTTTTCATAAAAATAGTCTTTAAAGTAGTTTTCAATAAGATAGTTTTAAAAATGGTCTTCTTAAGACATTTTCATAAATAAATAAAAAGGTTTTCTCATCCAATTACAATATCAAGCATATTAGGGTTCAAGTCAAGGGTTTATGGCAATGTTCATATCAAGGTTCATAGTGGTTCAAGTCAAAGATCAAGGCAAGGGTTTAAAACGAATGTTCAAATCTAAGGTTCACAAAACAAGGGAACATAGCAATGGTTTGGGGAATCCTAAACGAATCAAAACAAGAGATCAAGAGAAACGAAGGCTCCTTACAAGAAGGGTAGAATATCTGTACCTTATTAGCAGAACTCAAGAATAGCAAATGGCAAGGATCAAATTACTCCCTTCACGAACCTAAAGAAGTGGAAGACAGAAGTTCAAAGGATTCTTAGTTATCTTTCCATTTTAAGTAAGTTTCTAAAATTAGTAGGTTTTAAGTATTATAACTTTAGGTTAAGTCATTACTTAATATTATTATGGAATTAGGGTTTCTTTTATCATCTTATAATATTTTAGGGTTAATTATGACAAACTTCCATACTTTAGGGTTTTAAATGTAAATATATAAAAGAATAAGGTTTAAAGTGAAAATATAATAAATTAGCCCATAAGTTATCCATAATTACTCAACAAACATATTATATTACATAATTACAGAATGTATCATCAGAATTAAGTACATTACAGATTAGACCCCTCAGAATTTAGAATTTACATAATTGGTCCTTTAAGTTTACAAAGCTTATATATTAAATCATAATTTCATAACAATTACATTTTTAGCCCATAAATCCTCAAAATTACACATTACCCTTTTAATATCAATATTTACTCAAAATAACCTCAAGATTCCAGAATTACACTTTTAGTCCCTCTCTTTTATTTAAATTCAATTCGTACCATTTAAATATAATTAATTCATTATCTTGCAATATTTACACTTACAACCCTCAAGTTATATTTTCCCCATATTCCTACAGAAGTATATAACATTATAAAAATACCCTACAAGTTTCAAAGTTGGTAAAACATACCCCTACACTTTTAAAACCAAATCGGATCACACTTTTAATTCCAAAATCAAACCCTAATTTTATCCAATCATCATATCATAATTATGCAATAATTATCACATTAAATTACATCAGATTTAAACCCTAAAAACACAACCCTAATTCGTTCTAGGGTTTTTACCTATTTTTCCTTAATTTTTCAATAAATCCGGTTTAAACATAATTCAAGATCAATTATTCTAGGCTTCTAAAAATTAAATGGCTATTTTTCCCAGCTTATATTATTATCAAGGATCATGTAAAAATTATAGTTACACCTCAAAAAATTAATATAACACGATTTTCAATTTAAGTGTGTTTTAGCTAATTATTTTTCGTACGCCACATTAAGCTTGCATGATTCATGTTTCTTATTTTATTTAGGTCCTATATAATCATAAGAACATCAGAAAAATACTACATGAGCAATCGAAAGTGCCAAAGGGATAATTGGAAATTCTTACCTTAGCGTATGAGTTTTTCGACAAACCAAAATTCTAGCAAGCTAATGGACGAACCCACGACCCTTCCAATAATTTTCCTAGTTTCCTTAGGTATTTTAGAACTCCAGAAAATAGGCCACGAATTTTCCCAGGTTGAATAGATGAGTGTCGACTTTTAGTTAGGGTTTTTTTTTGTTTTTCGGTATTTTTTATTTATAAGGATAATGTATAAACCGACTTTAATTTTTGGTATTAAGCAATATTTTTGGCCCAATATTGATAAAATACTGAATATTATGTTTCCTAATTTTATTAGGATTTATCTTGCATTTTTCCTAATTTTAATTTAATTTATAATATTAATAATACACTAAAAAATTTTAAACCGACCTAAATTAATTATTTGGTGATTTTTATAATTTTTATACTTTCTAAAATATTAAAATAAAGTTACAAAAATTATTTCGTTTCATATCTAGCTCATTCCCGAAGGTTTGGTATCATTTTGGTATTTTATACGCTTTTAAATCAAAATTTAAAATTGTAAGGGCATTTTGGTCATTTTGCAGGTTATCTGAATTTCAGGTATTACAACTTCTTCCCCCTAAAAAAATTTCGTCCTCGAAATTTGCAGGAAGCAGAAAGAAAGGAGAACGAAAAACTCATACGGAATGCGAACAAGGTTTCAAATCAATTTAACTGTGTCAACAGTAAAGAGCTCTACAAGAGTTCAAGATTTATAACTGAAATCAACAGAACGCAAAACGAGAGTCCAAACTTATCCAGGTATCTAATGAACAAGGGCAGAGTATACGAACATGTAGGATGAACCTAAAGTCTCTCTAATCACGGATAATCCAACAGGAATCAAGTTCTAAACTTCTGAGGTACCTCCCAAGACATCCTATGGCCACAATGAGGGCACGTTATATGGTGTAAGTATTATCACGTTGATCAGGCGTCATAATACCAGCACCACATAAATATGCCTTCATGATGATCATACTTTATCTCGAGTCGTAAGCAAAACAATCTATCTTAATCCACCTAGTACTTCTACAATCTTAAAGGTCAAAAAAATCAATGTCATAGTCAAGGCACGAGTCAGAGTAATGCGGAAGCAATAATACTTAAACGAATGCCTTATAGTCTACCCATTCCTCACTGGTCAAAACTTAAGTTCATATTAAGAAATCCTAAAGCAAGTTCTCACGATTTTCTCCTATTTTCTTACAGTGGAAGCCTAATGGTCCTAAACGCACAGGTCAAGGGTAAATGTATTACAAATCGTCAGCCCGTTGCTTTGATACCATAATTGTAACACCCCAACCCGACAAGGGTAAAGATGTCACAACGATGGTTCCATATCAGAACAAACACAAGCATAAGACATAGATAATACAATAGAAATTCAAGGGTTACAAAGGAAAATATGAAACTACAGGGTTACAATACCATAATTCTAAATCTAAATATAAATTCTACTAATAATCTTCCATAGCTAGTAGGGTCTTCTAAAATCCCAAGTAACTCTTCACTCATACCCAGCTTCCAACTAAAACCTTCCGCAGGAAAAGAAATGCGGCTGAGCTACGAAAGCTCAGTGAACAGATATAACGATACAAGTAGTAGTAAAAGGGATGGAGAAGTAAATGGAATAATACAAGGTGTAACATGAGTAGGAAGGAAAATGAAAAGGTTATCAAGAAATGTTTACAATAGGTAGGTGTAAGTAAACCGTAACCCACCACCAGCCCAAGTCGAATCAAGTCAAGTCCAGTGTCAAGTCATAGGGTAACATAAACAGATATCCATTACGAGCCCAGAACATATCATATCAAGTCAAACAAGGTGTACAGAGGGGTGACCTCGGTACCAAGTACAATATGAGGGGATACCTCCAAGGGGTGGAGTAGCTAGCTCCCAAGAGTGAATGACGTGTATCGCACACACCCATCATGTCACTAAGCAATACAAGTAATCAAGTCAAGTCAAGTACAAATCTAGGATGCATCCATACGCCCCTGTAGACTGCCACAATGTCTCCATCCACGTGCAAGTCACATATCAAGTCAAGGCAGGGACGGGATAGGTCATCACTTTCCTACCCAAAAGTCAAGTCATTGGTGCATCAATGACAAGGACATGAAACCCTCATGCCTAGTATGGCTCGTAATCTCAAACTGTGGGTCAAGGTCAAGGCCAAGTGTACAAGTCAAGTTCCAGTTTCAAGTTCGTGTTTACATATCAATGGGTTCAATTCAAGCTTTAGTTCAAGTAGGTCATATCCATAAGTAAGTCAAGGTTCAATCTAAAAGTTCATCTGAAAACAATCCTTTTAAAATAGTTTCCATAAAATAATCTTTTAAAATGGTTTTCATAAAAATAGTCTTTAAAGTAGTTTTCAATAAGATAGTTTTAAAAATGGTCTTCGTAAAACATTTTCATAAATAAATAAAAAGGTTTTCTCATCCAATTACAATATCAAGCATATTAAGGTTCAAGTCAAGGTTTTATGGAAATGTTCATATCAAGGTTCATAGTGGTTCAAGTCAAAGATCAAGGCAAGGGTACAAAACGAAGGTTCAAATCTAAGGTTCACAAAACAAGGGTACATAGCAACGGTTTAGGGAATCCTAAACGAATTAAAACAAGAGATCAAGAGAAACGAAGGCTCCTTACAAGAAGGGCATAATATCTGTACCTTATTAGCAGAACTCAAGAATAGCAAATGGCAAGGATCAAATTACTCCCTTCACGAACCTAAAGAAGTGGAAGACAGAAGTTCAAAGGATTCTTAGTTATCTTTCCATTTTAAGTAAGTTTCCAAAATTAGTAGGTTTTAAGTATTATAACTTTAGGTTAAGTCATTACTTAATATTATTATGGAATTAGGGTTTCTTTTATCATCTTATAATATTTTAGGGTTAATTGTGACAAACTTCCATACTTTAGGGTTTTAAATGTAAATATATAAAAGAATAAGGTTTAAAGTGAAAATATAATAAATTAGCCCATAAGTTATCCATAATTACTCAACAAACATATTATATTACATAATTACAGAATGTATCATCAGAATTAAGTACATTACAGATTAGACCCCTCAGAATTTAGAATTTACATAATTGGTCCTTTAAGTTTACAAAGCTTATATATTAAATCATAATTTCATAACAATTACATTTTTAGCCCATAAATCCTCAAAATTACACATTACCCTTTTAATATCAATATTTACTCAAAATAACCTCAAGATTCCAGAATTACACTTTTAGTCCATCTCTTTTATTTAAATTCAATTCGTACCATTTAAATATAATTAATTCATTATCTTGCAATATTTACACTTACAACCCTCAAGTTATATTTTTCCCACATTCCTACAGAAGTATATAACATTATAAAAATACCCTACAAGTTTCAAAGTTGGTAAAACATACCCCTACACTTTTAAAACCAAATCGGATCACACTTTTAATTCCAAAATCAAACCCTAATTTTATCCAATCATTATATCATAATTATGCAATCATTATCACATTAAATTACATCAGATTTAAACCCTAAAAACACAACCCTAATTCGTTCTAGGGTTTTTACCTATTTTTCCTTAATTTTTCAATAAATCCGGTTTAAACATAATTCAAGATCAATTATTCTAGGCTTCTAAAAATTACATGGCTATTTTTCCCAGCTTATATTATCATCAAGGATCATGTAAAAATTATAGTTACACCTCAAAAAAATAATATAACACGATTTGCAATTTAAGTGTGTTTTAGCTAATTATTTTTCGTACGCCACATTAAGCTTGCATGATTCATGTTTCTTATTTTATTTAGGTCCTATATAATCATAAGAACATCAGAAAAATACTACATGAGCAATCGAACGTGCCAAAGGGATAATTGGAAATTCTTACCTTAGCGTATGAGTTTTTCGACAAACCAAAATTCTAGCAAGCTAATGGACGAACCCACGACCCTTCCAATAATTTTCCTAGCTTCCTTAGGTATTTTAGAACTCCATAAAATAGGCCACGAATTTTCCCAGGTTGAATAGATGAGTGTCGACTTTTAGTTAGGGTTTTTTTGGTTTTTCGGTATTTTGTATTTATAAGGATAATGTATAAACCGACTTTAATTTGTGGTATTAAGCACATATTTTCGGCCCAATATTGATAAAATACTGAATATTATGTTTCCTAATTTTATTAGGATTTATCTTGCATTTTTCCTAATTTTAATTTAATTTATAATATTAATAATACACTAAAAAATTTTAAACCGACCTAAATTAATTATTTGGTGATTTTTATAATTTTTATACTTTCTAAAATATTAAAATAAAGTTACAAAAATTATTTCGTTTCATATCTAGCTCATTCCCGAAGGTTTGGTATCATTTTGGTATTTTATACGCTTTTAAATCAAAATTTAAAATTGTAAGGGCATTTTGGTCATTTTGCTGGTTATCTGAATTTTAGGTATTACATGGGTTTACCAATCCGGAGGTATTAGCTCCCGAAGAAGTGCTGTGAAACACGCTCTAAAGAATGGCATAATGTGGTTCTTAACACAAATAGGTACATGATACATTTAAATACTTGCTATTTATAAAGACGTTGACAATGGAAATGCGAGTGCGGTTGGGTTGAGTAATGGGTGAAAATGAGGTTTATAGAGGGGCTTGGGCATAACATAGCACTATAATGTATCAAAGGAGTCACTAAACAAGAGCTGGAAATTGGGTAGGTATGGTAATAGGTCAAAATTGGTGGCTTTTTGATAACATTTAATCTTTTGTTCTTTTGATAGAAGTTGATACCCGTTAGTGAACCAGCATTGATGCAGCCCGGTGTTGTTTGTGGTAAGTTATTGGTTGTTGGTTACTATTGTTTGCGCATGTTTTACATGCTAACTTCTCTTTAATTGGTACTGTTACAGTTCCGAACGATGGACGTGCCGGTCATGTACCTGATGTCGTTGTGCGTCAGAGTGAGTTCTTGCGTGTTTATGGATGCCCATGTCGTTACTGTTTTAGTTGTTTCCTAATGTGTTTGCCACAACTACCGGTGATGCTACTTTCTTTGGGCTGTTTGTAGCTGCAGCAGTTGCTTTTAATTTTCTTTCTCATGGTACTGTTAATTTGCGTGTTTGCATACTGTTATAGTGTAGTAACTAATTCATATTTAAAGCAATAAAAAGTTTCTCATGGGATTATGTAGATGGGCTGAAATTTTCGTTTTTCCAATGTTGTGGTTTAAGTCTTTGTGTGATGTACTGTGGTGTTGAATATGATTCTTTTGATTGCTTGGACGAATCCATTTTCTTTGGATGATCTTTGACTGTAAATTTACAAACGTAGTTTAGCCCGGTGTTCTCCAATGCCTACAATCTTCTACATCAATTAGTTCAGGTGGTGTTTGGATAAACGTTATAAAGACGGATGTAAGGAGATCGGTTTTAAATACATTTTTATACTAGATACAATAAAACCGATTATCTAAGCGTGTGAAAATATATTACTAGACATCTAAATATCAATTCCACTAAAATAAATACAATACAACTTCTCTAATAGGCATCTAAATACCGTCATATGCTTATACAAACAGTTGCATCAACGTTACGAAAAACCACTTAATTAATCAACCAAAAGACCGTGCATCGCACGGGTTGTATAAAGCCTCGTATATAATATAATGGATCTCTTATTACCCCCAAAGTATTAATGGTACCTTTTAATACCTCATATTTGGCTATTAGGTCCATATAGTACCATAACACTAATTAACTGAGTCAAATGACTGGCACATGTCATCTCCGCTAGTTTTTAATTTGGTAAATTGGATGCGGAGCTAATTAGCAAGTAACTTATTCTCTTTGAAAACCTCGCAATTTGTAATAAAAAGTATTGTAATATAGTAGTATACTTTGTTTGTTGTATTTTGTAGATGGATTTAAAAAAAGACTAACACATTTCCTATAAGATCGTGCAAAAGGTATTGTTATATTCAGTTCGTTGTATTTGTGGTGATTGTAACTACATCATAATAACGATTACTTATTATCACAACATTATAAATTTGAGGATGCAAAGATTTTTCCTGTTAATTTCGGGAGTCAGACTCATGGACGAACCTACTTAATTGGTTGTCGGGTATAGCACGAGCTACACTCGAGTTTAGGTGATGAAATATAAACATTTTTTTTCTTCCTAAAATATCATTTTTATGTATGTCTCCCCTAAAAATATTTGTGTGCTACTTCGATTCTTTATGAGGCAAATTTAATTTGGCAAAAAACATAAAAAAAAAAAAAAATAAAAAAATAAAAAAATGTTATGGTGCAATTTTAGTACTTTTAATGATGATAGAAATAGTTATGCAACATGCCCCTAAAACTCACAAGTCCGTCCCAAAGTCAATATTGAACAAGTGGGTAATAACTTTCGATAACTAAAATGTGTCCCAAAAAATAAGAAAAATATATTAACTTGTTAAACCTTACATTTAATTTCATCCGTTGAAAACTGATGGTAATATGACATGTGAATGTTATGTGACTAAATTAGTTAGGGTTAGGTATCACATGGAACAAATAAATAAATATAGGGTGGTATGTGGTATCATTAACACTATGTAGTAGGTGGCCCGTTTCACCAAAATAAGGGCACTAAAAGTCATTTTGGCAAAAAATATGGAGAATGCTACATCTATAAACTTTGGGCATATGATAAGAGGGAAAAAAAACATGAAATGACACAAGCGCATATGTTAAAGATGGTCTCACAGCCTGAGTGTCATCTTCTGAATGGCCAGCCTGATTGGTCCCATTATCCCCATTATCCTTCCATCAGACCACACAACCACTTACTGGTCTTTCAGAGGGTGGCACCCGTAGGACTCTTTTTAACATGTGCCCACAGGACACAAATTAGAAAAATCTTTAACTTAATTTCTCGAAAAAACAAAGAAAAAAATAATAATAAATAGTAGTATTCGAGAGCCAAAGCATTCGAGAGGGCCAAACCATACCCTCTGGTGTCACCGCTTGGCTTTTTGAGTCGTAACTAGCATTCGAGAGGGCCAAAGTATACAGACTGTCGAAGCATCTTTTCTGAGAGGTCATGGCCATTGGACGATTGCATGAAGTTTTCATTGCGATTGGAAAGTGAAGGAAAAGGGAAATTGTAAATCATTGTTTAAGTGGTCTGAAAATGTTTTGCTTGCTTGGCTCCCCAACACCTCAAACAATCTATAACCATTTCTAATGGATTTGTAGTAATTATATGAATTGGAAAAGAATATGATGAATATACAATGAAGAAGAAGAGAGGGTGGTGTGTATATATAGGGATAATTACTAAAATAGACCAGGCAATCAAGTGGTTAGCGATTTTTGCCACGAAAAAAAAAAACTTCTGATGTTAGACCAGGGCAACCTGTACTTTTAAGTGATAAGTGTCACTTTTCTGACTATTTTTTGGGCAACTTGTGTATTTTTTGGGCAACTTGTATATTTTTTGAGCAACTGGAGGACACTTGTCATCGTATGGGTCGAGATGCCCAGTTGCCTAGTCTAATATCGGAAGTTTTTTTTTTTTCGAGACAAAAACCGCCAACCACTTGATTGCCCGGTCTATTTTAGTAATTATCCCGTATATATAATAGTCGATCTTTTTGCTAGGGCATAGGAAGTAAATTGATACGTCCCTAACCTTGTCGACAAGGTGTATGAAAACATCTCGACAAACAAATCCATATATATACCTTTTGGCCTAGTGTTAATTTGATGTGATTTTTATATCGGTATTTTTTATGGCGGCAAAACTTATAAAGCCTTGTCTTTGAGTACAAATTTGATGATGCAATTACCAATTCTAGATTTTCGTGATATCGATTAAGACTAGATAATTAATACCAAGTAAAAGGGTATATATGGTTAAGTGTGTCGAGATACTTTCATATGCCCTTGTCGATCCACAAGACAAGGAACATATCAATTTTCTTCCAATGTCCTAGCAAAAGAAGATTATATACATACACCACCCTCTCTTCTTCTTCATTATATGTTCATCACATTGTTTTCCTATTCATATAATTACTACAAATCCATTATAAATAGTTAGAGATTGTTTGAGCTGTTAGGAGCAAAACAACAAAACATTTTCAATCCACTTAAACCAAGGTATATACCATTTTTCTTTTCCTGCAATTTCAAATCGTCCAATGGAAATTTCTTGGTATCGTCCAATGGCAACCAAGTTTACAAAATATGCTTGTTGATCTATATGGTTTGGCCTTCTCGAGTATTAGTTACGATTTTAAAAAGCCAAGTCGTGAAACCAGAGTATGACGTCTATTTTATTTTATTTTTTTCTCTTTCCGTTTTTTCTAGCGTCAAAAAGGAATAGAATAGTGGACGTGCAATCCAAGTTTGGCATAACGTATATTGTTGTAATCTCCAATGTTCTCGTTCAAAAATTTACTATCGAATAGAATGTATATAGTAAGTGGTAGTTCGTAGTGTACAATGTATTAATTTTGTTGATGTGCAAATGATGTCACGAACGAAATTACTCAGTTCTTGTTTTATTAAAAATTTTTTGGCCAACTTTATTAGATAACCGATAAATAAGAATGATTAAAAGTCGCATAAATATCTTTAAGCTATTTTGTTTGTTTAGTTCAAAGGTTATTGATATATAAATCTTGAGTTCTTAGCTCAATCAGGTATCTTACTCTCGTTTCAAACGGGTCGATTTCGAATCACATCTAGAAGTTGCGGAGTTGCCTTCCCCATTTCTTGAGCAACTACCTTTCCCTTTGTTAACGTGCATTAATTCATGTCCATTCATTTTCCCTTTATTTATTGTGTCCTCTCATTTTCCCTTGTATGTGTAACTGTGTATATATAGATGTAATCCTCCATATTGTGGAGTATTCCAATTCAATCTATCCACATGGTATAGAGCCAGCCTATCTTCCTCTCTTCCTTCTTCCTGTATTCCCCTCCTCCCCATCGTTTCCCTTGCTGCTTCATCTCCTGTCCATGGCCTCCCCTTCTGCACCTATGAACTCCATCATGCACATGATACCCCTCAAACTCACTCCCACAAATTACCTCTATTGGAAGAACCAAATGCTTCCTGTGTTCAATGTGCAAAATCTGAGTGCACATATCAATGGTTCCGATCCACCCCCTGCTGAGATCGTTGATGGTGATAAACGCACCCCGAACCCATTGTATAGTGCGTGGCAGACTGATGATCAAAAAGCCATTATGCTTCTAAATGCATCCCTCTCCGAAGAAGTTTTAGGGGAAGTTATCGGTCTCCCCACTGCATATTCTATTTGGCAAGCACTTGAACAGGCCTTTAGCAATACTTCTGTTGATCGGATTCAGAACCTACGTGATCAATTGCGTCTGATTTCGAAGGGTACCTCTACTGTGGCTGACTTTGGTCGCCGATTCAAGCACATCGTGGACCAGCTTACTGCCGCCGGCCAACCCGTTGATGATGCTGAGAAATCGCACCTGTTTCTTCGTGGTATAGGTCCTGGATTCGAGATGTTTTCCACAGCCACTCGCACCGTCAAGCCCCTGCCATCTCTTCGCGACATCATAACACAGGCTGAATCATATGAACAGTTTCACTCGTCAATACATGGTACCGGTACCCCTGCAGTTGCTTTTAATGCTAATCGGGGACGTGGTAATCGTAGTGGAGGTCGTGGCTATCGTGGTTCTGCGTCTGGTGGTAGGGGTCGTGGTTCTCGCCGACCCCCGCACTGTCAATTGTGCCGAGAAAATGGTCACTATGCATCGGCATGCCCCCGTTTGCCATCATTTGCTGCCTCAAATTCCTCCACTGTCGAGGATATATCTAAGGCATTTCATGCTACTTGTAACATCAACCACTCCACACCTGACTGGCTTGTTGCAGATACCGGCTCCACCGATCATATGGTTCATAATACTCAATCTCTGCAACACAGTTCTCCCTATGGTGGTGACAATAAAGTAACATTTGGCAGTGGTAACTCTTTATCTATATCTCATATTGGCCATAAAACTATTTCTCCAAATATACGATTGAACGAGGTTTTAGTTGTACCTCGCATCGTGCAAAATCTGTTATCTATTAGCAGATTAACCAGTGACAATAACGTGGATGTTTTGTTTTCCCAACCATATTTTTACATACAGGACCGAGCAACGAAGCAAGTTCTAGCACAAGGAAGGTGTGAAAATGGCCTTTACATTCTCCGGTCTGAGCCGCGTGCATTTTTGGCGTCCTCAAATAAAGCTTCATTTGAATTATGGCACGCACGGTTGGGTCATGTATCTCATGATACGCTTATGTTATTAAATAAAAATGGTTGTTTAACCTTTACTTCAGTTTTACCTAAGCCGGTTGTTTGCAACTCTTGTGAATTGTCAAAATCGCACCGCTTACCTTTTATTACTAATGAACAACGTGCATCAAATCCGCTTGACTTGGTCCATTGTGACCTATGGGGTTATTCACCTGTAACCTCTGTCGACAACAGCCGCTACTATGTAATTTTTGTCGACGATTATTCTCGATTCACCTGGTTTTACCCATTGCAAACAAAGTCTCAGTTTAAAGATGTTTTATTAACTTTCATCAGGTTTGCTCAAACACAGTTTAATCGTAAAATTAAAGTATTTCAAAGTGACGGCGGCACCGAATTTTTAAATCATCGTGTCAAGGAAATATTTGAGGAGAATGGAACCTTTCATCGGGTATCTTGCCCGTACACGCCTCAACAAAACGGGCGTGCGGAGAGAAAGCATCGTCATATCGTTGAATCCGGTTTGGCCCTGTTGTTCAATAGTCATGTACCGGCTACCTATTGGGTCTATGCCTTCAGCACCGCAGTCTACATTATAAACCGTCTCCCTACGAGACTTTTGGATAACAAATCTCCATATGAGGTGTTATTTCATACCACACCGGCCTATGACAACTTTCGGGTATTTGGGTGTTTGGTTTACCCTTATCTTCGGGATTATGCTGCTCACAAATTGTCCCCTCGGAGCCTGCCATGTATCTTCTTGGGTTATTGTTCGCAATACAAAGGTTATCGCTGTCTCGATCCGGCTACAAATCGCACTTACATCACCCGACATGCAAGGTTTGCCGAACATTCTTTTCCTTTCAAAGGGGCCACTTATGCCAACCACGAGTCCATCCCACTTATGCCAACCACTGCTCATGTTCATGCAACACCCGTCAAATCCTCCTCACCTCCTATTCCTTGTTGCGATGATCCTCTTCCCACTGCCTCCTCAACTCATCAAAACATACAGCCTCCATTAGTCCATGATGCTCCAGGTTCTCCACCACCCTCGCCAACAACCACTTCCACCGACTCGTCTGATGAGTCTACATCTAATACCTCCGATGAAAACCCGTTAACTCCATCTCCACCGCCACCACCTGTCCAGCCGTCTCACCCTATGATTACTCGAGCCAAAGCCGGTATTTTCAAACCCAAACACCACGCAAATTTTGCTTCCACTGCTCTTCATTTGGCTCTATTTGCTAGCTCAGATCCAAAGGGCTTCAAGTCTGCAAGCAAACATCCACACTGGATTGATGCCATGCATCATGAATTATCGGCACTTAATAATAACAGTACTTGGACTTTGGTTCCCCGTCCAACAACTCAAAATGTTATCGGCTCCAAGTGGTTGTTTCGTACCAAATACCATTCCGATGGGTCGATTGATCGGTATAAGGCTCGTCTTGTGGCTCAGGGGTTCTCACAACTACCGGGTTTGGATTTCTCCCATACGTTTAGCCCGGTAGTCAAAGCTACCACTATCCGGGTAGTTCTCTCCCTAGCGGTCGTTAACAATTGGGCACTGCACCAATTAGATGTTAATAATGCGTTCTTACACGGTCGCCTCGGTGAACAGGTTTTCATGGAGCAGCCACCTGGTTTTGCTGATCCTCGATTCCCGGATCATATTTGTCTGTTACAGAAGGCTATTTACGGTCTTCGTCAAGCACCGCGGGCGTGGTTTCAGCGCTTGAGCGAATTCCTTCTTCAAAACGGCTTTGTGGGCAGTAGAGCGGATCCCTCGCTCTTTATTTTCAATCATAATGGTTGTCACCTATACCTACTTGTGTATGTAGACGACCTTATCTTAACTGGTAACGATCCGAACGCTATGACTCGTTTTATTGCCACTTTACACAAACAGTTTGCTATAAAAGATCTTGGCAGGCTTGGATATTTTTTGGGTCTTGAGGCATCTCACATCTCTAATGGCATCTTCCTTTGCCAATCCAAATATGCTACTGACATACTTGAGCGTGCGGAGATGCTTGATAGTAAACCGGTGTCCACCCCCTTGGCAACCAATGAATTACTTACTTCAGAGGGTGTCCCTCATTCGGACCCAACTATGTACCGCTCGCTTGTAGGGGCGTTGCAATACTTGACCATTACTCGACCAGACATCTCCTATGCCGTCAATCAAGTGAGTCAGTTTTTGAAAGCTCCGACTACCGCCCATTTTCAATGTGTTAAAAGGATTCTCCGCTACATCAAGGGAACACTGTCGTATGGTTTAACTTTCTCGCGGCCCTCAAATGCTTCGGTTCTTGGATATTCTGATGCCGATTGGGCTCGGTGCATCGACACTCGCCGTTCAACCTACGGGTACTCTATCTTTTTGGGCGGCAATCTCGTTTCTTGGAGCGCCAAGAAACAACCAACCGTTGCTCGCTCCAGTTGTGAGTCCGAATATCGTGCTATGGCCAATACTGCGGCAGAGATTGTTTGGGTCTCTAATCTTTTACGTGAACTGCATACTTTGCCTCCTGATTGTCCCACTCTCCTTTGTGACAACAAAAGTGCCTTGTTCCTCACGCAAAACCCGGTCTCACATAAACGTGCGAAGCACATCGATCTTGATTACCATTTTGTGCGTGAGCTCGTTGCTTCTGGGAAACTTCGGACCGCTTTTGTTCCTACCAAGCTTCAGGTTGCGGATATTTTTACCAAGAGCCTCTCCCGATCCCAGTTTGAGTTTTTTCGAGATCGACTAGGTTGTCGACCGCCACCGTTCCGCTTGCGGGGGGATGTTAACGTGCATTAATTCATGTCCATTCATTTTCCCTTTATTTATTGTGTCCTCTCATTTTCCCTTGTATGTGTAACTGTGTATATATAGATGTAATCCTCCATATTGTGGAGTATTCCAATTCAATCTATCCACACCCTTTCTGAGTTGCCTTCCCCATTTCTTGAGCAACTACCTTTCCCACTTCCTGAGCAACTACCTTTCCTACTTCTTGGGCAACATATTTTCTTAGTCGCTTCTTGCTTGATGATTGAGTTTTCACAACTAGATCAAGTTTCTTTGATTGTGCTCTCTGTGCATTTTTTAAGTTGTTGAACTCGGTCGGTTCAGCTCAAGCTGTTGTACTTTAACCATATCTAGGAGTTGAACAAGGTCTGCATTAGGTTTTTTTTTTTAATTTTTTTATTTTATTTTATTTTTTTTATTTTTATTTTTATATATATATTTTTTTGGAAAAAACATTAGGATTATTATAGGCAGATGGCTCTTCGATATTCTGTTGGCAAGCATATCCATCAACATCTCCAACTCTTTAAGCTGTCCCATTTTTTGATCCAACATGATCAATCTATTAGGGGAATGTTTTAGCACCATTCCCTTGGCCTTAATCGTTGGATCTATGGTCTAACGTAGTCACAATATACAAATACACGAAAATAATCAAAGATATAACTTTGCTATAAAATGAAATATAAATCTGTCATCAATCATCAACTTAATTCGAATACATATGCTATCTATATATACATAGTGAAAAGACACGAATGAAATGTTGTGTTGGTTCGTTTGTACCAACGTTTGTGTCTCTTAGATTTGTAACTAACTAATAACCGTTTGTAACTGCCATTGTACAGTTATGTTGCTGTGTTGACTTTTGCCTTGGTTGACCTTCAGGGTGACTTGGGTTGGATTGGGATTAACCCAATATTCTCCCCCTTAATCACAATCGCTGTCTCCTAGATCTTTAACTCCAATAAGTTGTCTCATGGTTAGAAATTTGATCTTCGGTAGTGCCTTCGTGAGTATGTCAGCCTTCTGATATTCTCCACTTATAAATTCAACTTGTAAGTCTTCTCTTTCAACGTATTCTCGTATGAAGTGATACTTTGTGTCAATGTGTTTACTTCTTCCGTGAAAAACAGGGTTCTTCATTAGTTCTATAGCTAATTTGTTATCAACCATAATAGTTACCTTTTCTTCCTTTGAGTGTGTAAGCCTGCTTAGTAGTCTTTTCAACCATAATGCTTGTGTTGCTGCTGCAGTTGCCGCAATAAATTCAGATTCGCATGATGATAATGCTACAGTGGCTTGCTTCTGTGTGCTCCAGCTAATTGGTGATTCACCATAATAGAATATTATTCCAGTAGTTCATTTTCCTTCTTGAGTGTTGACTCCATAACTATTGTCGCTGAAACCTTGTATCTTGTTTCCTCCATTATGTTTATAGGTGATACCATAGTTCTTTGTTCCTTTAACATAACACAATACTTGCCTTATGGCCTTCATGTGTTGCTCTTTAGGTTCTTGCATAAAACGACTAAGTAGTCCAATAGAATAACTTAAGTCGGGTCTTGTGTGAAGCATATATCGTAGACATCCAATTAAGCTTCTATATTCAGTTGAGTTGACCATTGTTCCTTCAGTATTCTTTGTCAATCTTGTTCCTGGATCCATAGGTATTAGGGTTTCATTGCAGTCTGTCATTCCAACTTCCTTTAGAATCTTGGTTGCGTATGCAGATTGCTTTATTGATATGTCACCTCCAGTTTGTGTGACTTCTATCCCTAGATAGTAAGCTAATAATCCTAGGTCACTCATTTCAAATTTATCTTCCATTTGAGCTTTAAACTAGTCGATCTCCTTCTTTGGTGTGCCTGTGATGATTAGATCATCTACATAGACTCCTATTAGTAGAATTGAGTCTTTTGATGCCTTCGTGTAGATCGCTTGTTCTAGTGCACATTTCTTGAAATCTAATGACTTCAAAGTGTTGTCTAGTGTTATGTTTCATGCACGTGGTGCTTGTCTTAGTCTGTATAGAGCTTTAATAAGTCTATAGACTTTTCCTGAATTCTCTCTTTTAATAAAACCTTCGGGTTGTGAAACGTACACTTCTTCTTTCAAATCTCCATGTAGAAATGCAGATTTTAAATCAAGATGATGTACTTCCCATTTGTTGTTAGCAGCTATGGCGAGTAATAATCTGATAGTTTCCATCCTTGCTACAGGTGCGAATACTTCTTCAAAATCTATGCCATGCTCTTGTATGTAGCCTTTTGCTACTAGTCTTGCTTTATGCTTGACTATGTTTCCATTAGCATCTTTCTTGGTCTTGAATACCCATTTTAAGCCAATTGCTTTATGTCCTTTGGGTAAAGTGGTTAGTTCCCATGTGTTGTTCCTATTGATTGAATCTAACTCGACCTTCATCGCTTCGATCCATTTTTGATCGTTTGATGCTTCCTTGTAATTCTTTGGTTCATCTTCCGCAAGTAATAATTCCTCGGTATTCTCATATAAATCATTTAGTGTTCTAAAACCTCTTATTGGTGTATGATTAAGGTGTGAGTGTGAGGCTGTGGTTGATGTTGAACCACTATCACTTTGATAGGTTGATCGTATTGAGGTAATTGGTGTAACTTGAGGATTTACTCGTGATGAAATTGTTGATGGTGTGTGAAGTGTTTGTGAATGTGAGGGTGAGCTCGTTGTTGATGTTGTATATTCATCATCATCATTGTTAGAGAATTCATTGTCTTCGTCATTTGGTTGGATTTCTTGATAATGATGTTCATTTGTGGCTTCAAGGTTTTCTATTTTGAAGTCAGTCCATTCAGGTTCACCGTTAGTGTGTTCACTCATGTAATCCTTCCAATCCCATGCTTCATCCTCCTTAAACTTCACATCTCTACTAACACAAATCTTTTGTGTTGTTGGATCAAATAGTCGATAAGGTTTTGATCCTCGTTCATTTCCTAAGTATACCATTCTATTGCTTCTATCATCCAGCTTTGTTAAGTGTTGTGATGGTATCTTTGCATATGCTATGCAGCCGAAAACTCTTAGATTTTCCAAGTTTGGCTTTCTTCGTTTAACAGCTTCATATGGAGTAATATCTTCTAGTGCCTTTGTAGGAACACTATTTAAGATGTATATTGCATGCCTTACAGCTTCAGCCCAAAAGTTTTGTTGCATGTTAGTTGCTTTCATCATACATCTAGTTGTAGACATAATTGTCCTATTTCTTCTCTCAACTACTCTGTTTTGTTGTGGTGAATAAGGAGCGGTAAGTTGTCGTGCTATGCCATTTTCTTTGCAATATTGTGTGAATTCGTTTGATGTGAATTCTCCACCTCGATCAGTTCTTAACATCTTTAATGTCGTCCTTAACTCCTTTTCTATCATGTTCTTGTATTCCTTGAAAGTATCAAATGCTTGATCTTTCAAATCTAGG
Organism: Artemisia tridentata subsp. tridentata; assembly: GCA_021014915.2. NCBI lineage: Eukaryota > Viridiplantae > Streptophyta > Magnoliopsida > Asterales > Asteraceae > Artemisia > Artemisia tridentata. The sequence continues at coordinate 285,222,655 of CP139503.1, forward strand.
AAATACGCCCACATATATCTTGAGTAATCATCTACTAGCAAGAATATGTATCTCTTTCCAGATGGTGTCGGTGGTGTGATTGGTCCGCATAAATCTCCATATACTAAATCTAAAGGTGATGTTGATCTAGTTTTTGCTTTCTTGGGAAATGGTGCTCTACTATGTTTACCAACTAAACAAACATCACAAATTTGTGTTGTATGTTTAATGGCAGGTATTCCTTGAACTAACTCCTTTTGAGTCATAGATTTTAATGATTCAAAGTTGAGATGTCCTAATCTTGCGTGCCATAACCAAGTGTTATCTTTTAAGTTTGCTAATAAACAAACAGGTGTGCCTATTCTTAGACTTGCTTTATATAGACGGTTTTTCTGTCTAGTAACTTTCATGAAGATTTTGTCGTCCATGTCATAAAGTCGTAATTCATTGTCTGCCATTACAACTTTACAACCAATTTTGGTGAATTGTCCAAGGCTCAATAAGTTGCTTTTCAAGCTTGGAATGTAATATACGTGTGAAATAATTCTTTGCTTCTCGTCATCACATTCTATTAGAATTAAACCTTTTCCTTTGATCTCTATGTGTGATCCATCTCCGAATCTTACTTTACCACTAACTTTCTCATCTAGCTCCTTGAAGTGTTCTCTCACTCCAGTCATATGGTTACTAGCTCCATTGTCTAAATACCATAAACTATCAATATTTGTCTCTTCATGCCCTACATCTTGTTCGTGTAGTGAGACATTTTGATCTTCAACTTTTGTTACAAGTGGGTCTTCTAATATTGCCATTAATAAGGTAGGTTCTAAGTCCTCCTCGACAAGATTTGATTGCATATTAGTGTTTGTCTTAGAATAACACTTATTTGCAAGATGCCCCTTCTTATTGCATTTGTAACATATTACTTTGCTAAGATCATAATTTGATCTTTTGAAGTTGTTCTGAGAGGTTTCTCCATCTCTTTTTCCTTCCTTAAATTTTTCGTGGTTTTTGTTTTGTGAAAATCTATGTTTTTCACTTCCACGTCCTTTAAAATGCTTTCCTCTACCTTCATGTCGTGTGAACATCAATTTCTCCTGATTGTCCACTTGTTTTCCTTTCTTAAACTTAATCCTTTCTTCATAAGTCTTAAGTCTCCCTATAGCTTCTTCCATTGTCATAGTTCTTAGGTCAGAATATTGTTCTATAGATGCAACTATTTGCAGATACCTATCAGGTACAGCATTTAGTAGTTTTCTTACTAAGGTTTGATCTTCTATTATGTGTCCTAGACTAGCGGCTTTGTTTACAAGGGTTGTGAGTTTTCCTGTAAAGGTGTTGATTGTTTCATCTTCCTTCATATGTAACAACTCAAAGTCAGATTTGAGTGTTTGTAATCTCGCTTGTTGAACTCTCTCTTCGCCTATGTGTCTAGTCTTTAAGGCATCCCAAATGGCTTTCGGGGTTTTGTGCTTTGTTATTTGAAGTAATTGATCTTCGGGTAAGGATTGGTAAAGGTATGCAATAGCAGTTTTCTCCTTCTTGTTATCGGGTTGAGTCTTTTCTAATGGCTCTATTGTTTCCCGTAACCCATTTGCTTCTAAAATAATTTGCATTCGAATTGCCCATAATGAGTAATTCGCGGGTTTTAACATCGGGCATTGGAATTGAGGGGTAGTACTAGTTGTACTCTCTCCCTTCTTTCCATCATCTCCACCAATTTTCGTCATATCTTAAGGGTAATGACAAATTAATCTCCAAAAGAAAATCTAACACGAGGTGTGTTAAAAAAATCTAGCCCGCTTCTAATGTTTTGTGTCTAAAAGACAATCAAAACTCTATATAGGATTAGTTAAAAATAAAAACTATCCTCGGAGATTATATTTATAAATGAATAAACCTAAGGTTAATTACTTCTTAAAAGTTATTCCTAATTATATAATAAGCAGTGTAATCACTAGGTTATTATATTCTAACTTATGACAAGATACTAAAATATAAAGTAGTAACTTATCAAAAAAAAAGCTATACAATATATATCAGAAATATATACTATAAAGTTGAAGGGTGGAATTAATAAAAATGGAACCTGGGGGGGTAAATTTAAACCCGTAGCCCTAATATTGGTTCGGTGTTGCCCTGGCACTTATTTGCGCCTCTCTTCTTTCTTGTATCTCTTTGTGAGAGATAAAAATGTCTCTGGTTGAGACTAAAACTGCTTCTTCTTCTTCTGATGGTTGACTGCCGAATTGTCCTTGGCTTTTGGTTAACCTTCTTCTCTTCACGGTGGTGTTCTTATCTTCGAACGCTAATTGATCCTCTTGGGATTCTTCCGCCGTGTATATATGTTGAATCAAGTGGTGATTCAAACAAATCAAGGGTGCCTTGGTTTTGATTCTTCAAGAAACAGGTGTGTTTGTTCCTTGTTGTGAATCACTTCTTTGCCCCTTTTTTCTGATGACTATCGTGTTTATTTTTGGTATGTGGTTCTTTGTTTCTGAATCGATTTGGGTGCTAAGTATGTAAAAACGAGTACCCTTTGATCCCTTGGGTCTTGTATTTGTTTTCCGGTATAAAATCTGATCGGAATTTTTGCAAGAAAAACCAGAGGTGCCTCCTTTAGATGCCAGTATTAATTACTTTGGTGACTAAAGTGATTGGACTCTCTTTGATTGTAGAACACAATAAAAATGAATTCTTTGATTTATTGTTGTTCGAATTGATTTTGCAACAAAAAAAATAAAAATAAAAATTACCGAGACTCATGGTTTGATTTTTTCGATTCAAGAACAGGATGAAAAGAACCTCGGTATATGATGATTTGGTTAGTAATTCCATACCAAGCTCTGATGCCAATTGTTGGCCTTAATCGTTGGATCTATGGTCTAACGTAGTCACAATATACCAATACACGAAAATAATCAAAGATATAACTTTGCTATAAAATGAAATAAAAATCTGTCATCAATCATCAACTTAATTCGAATACATATGCTATCTATATATACATAGTGAAAAGACACGAATGAAATGTTGTGTTGGTTCGTTTGTACCAACGGTTGTGTCTCTTAGATTTGTAACTAACTAATAACCGTTTGTAACTGCCATTGTGCAGTTATGTTGCTGTGTTGACTTTTGCCTTGGTTGACCTTCGGGTTGACTTGGGTTGGATTGGGATTAACCCAATATCCCTGAGAATCAAGAGAGTCATCGGCACCATATATTTCATTATATCCTTCCTGCATGAACACACGTAGGTTGTTGTAATAGACATATACAAATAAATCAAATACTTGATGTTTACAATTATGCAATTATAGTTAAAAAAAAAAAATGGGGAAGTGAAAATGCTGGATATCGGATTCTTGACATGTTTATGTTGGTTCTGCTAATAATGAGCAGAATATATTCAAATTATACAACAAATATAAATAGTTGCTTAGCTACGAAGATCAGGTAAGTCATACAACAATGTACATGCTAATTGAATGTCCAGATGACGAAGATGTCATTTTGTTAAGTGCCACATTCAAAACAACTCATAATATATGGTAAGCCTCTATTTTGCAAGGCTTTTGGAAAATAAGGGTGTTTAGATCCACACAAAGCTCCTATTGAGTTCAACGACTAATATAACTATTGTTAAAATCTATACAAAGACTTGATCTATTACCAGTAAACAAGATGAATTTATTCTGAATCAACCCAACCAACCACCCCTTATGGTTGATTCATTAATAGTTTTACAATACAGAAAATTAAAGAGAGGTTTTACAAAACAAAGACTAACAAAGAACTACGACTGTGTGTGAAATAGCACACAGTAAACCCTAGCAACAACTGAATAAAGAAGAGGAGAATATGAGCTTATATAGCTGGCTTCAATGAAGAATCCTTCAATCCCACTTTAGCTCCTTCAAGAATCACCAATTAACATCTTTAGTCCTTATACTTAAAATGTCTTCTATATCAGCTACACTTTAGCCCCTCATCTTTAGTTCTCTCTTTATTTATGACCTGCACATAAAAAACAAAGAGAAAAACAAGAATACCACTTTACAACATAAGCCCTTATCTTATATCTTTCAACATTCCCCCTTAAGCTAAGGCTTATAAAAATCCTTAAGCTTCAACATATCACAGAACTTTCTGTGATCACCAATACTCAATCCTTTTGTGAATATATCAGCAATATTATTTTCAGATTTGACTTTAACAGTTTTAATAGTGCCATCAGCAATTTTATCTCTTATAAAAAACAAGTCAATCTCAAAATGTTTAGACCTTTCATGCAATACAGGATTTGCAGCAATCTGTATTGCACTGCTGTTATCACAAAACATCTCAACAGGTGTATCAACCTGCACATTTAGATCCTTGCAGATCTTTAAAATCCACATAATCTCACAAGTCACATTACACATTGCCCTGAATTCTGCTTCAGCAGAAGATCTTGCCCAAACAGACTGCTTCTTACTTTTCCAGGAAACAAGATTGTTTCCCAGATACACAGCAAAACCAGTAACAGACTTTCTAGTAATCTTGCATTTAGCCCAATCAGAATCAACAAACACTTTCATATCACAATTGTCACTTTTGCTAAAAGAAATCCCTTTGCCTAGAGACTCTTTAAGATATCTTAGTACTCTAAAAGCTAGTTTTAAATGTGACTGCATTGGACTATGCATCACTTGACTTAAGCAGTGAACTGCATAAGACAAGTCAGGCCTAGTCAATGTCAAGTAAATAAGCTTTCCAACTAACTTTTGATAGTTATTAACACCAAGCAAAGGTTCATCTTTAATAACTTGTTTATTCTTTTCTGATACATTAACAGATTCAATAGGAGTTTTGCTTGGTTTGCAGGCTAACATACCAAATTCATTAAGAAATTCCAAACAATAATTCCTTTGAGTTAAACACAATCCAGTATCATCACTTAATATCTCAATACCCAGAAATACTTAAGTTTACCTAAGTCTTTAATAAGAAATTTAGTTCTTAAGAACTGCTTAAACTTTTCAATTTCATTAACATTGTTACCAGTTATAACAATATCATCTACATACACCAGCAGTACTAAAAAAACATCATTCTCAGACTTGGTAAACAATGAAAAATCATTTTTACTTTGACAAAATCCATTTTCTTTTAGAACACAAGTCAACTTTTCATTCCATTTTCTGGGTGCTTGTTTCAAGCCATATAAGGACTTATTTAACTTGCAAACCCTCTTGTCATTTTCATCAAAATAACCTTGAGGTAACTGCATATACACATCCTCATCAAGTTCACCATACAAAAAGGCATTATTAATATCAAGCTGATATAAAGGCCAGCCATTCTGTACAACAACACTTATGATAATTCTCACAGTAACAATTTTAACAACTGGAGAAAAGGTTTCTTCATAATCTATTCCTTCTTTTTGATTAAAGCCTTTGGCTACAAGCCTGACTTTAAATCTTTCCACACTTTCATCAAACTTATATTTAATTTTCCACACCCATTTGCAGCCAATTGCTCTTCTCCCAGCAGGGAGTTCAACAATGACCCAGGTGTTATTTCTGTTTAAAGCTTCCATTTCAAGATTCATAGCATCAATCCATCTGTTATCTTTAATAGCCTCATTATATGTTTTAGGTTCAATGATTTTATTAAGGCTAGTAGAAAACACATAGTTTTCTTTACTTAGATTACTATAGTTAACAGACTTATCAATGCCATATTTAACTTTGCCATCTAAAACAAAATCACTCAGTTTGGTAGGCATACTAGCTTTCCTACTAGATTTTTTAACATAAGTTTTCATATTAGCTTGTCTATCCGGTGTCACCACAGGTGTCACAATAGTTTCATGAAACATATCATCAAAATCTTGATAATAATCATCATCACCCTTAGATATTTTATCATTATCCTCAAGTGTTGCATTCTCCAAACCTTCACTGTTGACATCATCTGTTACATCAGGATGCACCACCTCATCCTTAAAGATGTCATTAGATGAGCCTCCAAGTGAAGATTGGTCTATGCCTTCACTTTTTTCAGTTATTTTAACAGTTTCTTTCTCTCTCTTATCATCATAGGGTTCATCTGATATCCCTAGGCCAGAATTAAAAAAGTTTTGATTATTAGCATTTTGAAATTCAAACTTAAAATCTTTATTTTTAGAACTATGTTTAAAAGGAAACACAGTCTCATAAAACTTCACATCTCTTGAATAAAAAACCTTCTTTGTTTCAAGATTAAACAACTTGTACCCTTTTTTGTTAAAAGAATAACCTATAAAAACACATTTTTCTGACCTAGAGGAAAGTTTATCAGAATTATTTAACACAGTTGAAAAACATAAACACCCAAAAACCTTTAAAAGAGAGAGATTAGGTTCACATTTGTAGATTATTTCATATGGTGACTTTCCAGACAGCACTGAACTAGGTGTCCTGTTAATTAAGTAAACAGCTGTTAGAATACACTCAGACCACATGTTCAAAGGTATCCCCCCCTGAAACATGAGGGCTCTAGCTACATTTAACAAGTGTCTGTGTTTTCTTTCAGCTAAACCATTTTGTTGTGGTGTATAAGCACAAGAAGTCTGTTGATGAATACCATTGTCTTTACAAAATTTATACATATTTTGATTCACAAACTCAGTTCCATTATCACTTCTAAAGACTTTTACTGTTTTGTCAAATTGATTCTTAATCAAATTAAAAACAATTACAATTTGTGAAAACACCTCAGTTTTCCCACTTAATAAGAACACCCAAACAGCTCTTGAAAAATCATCAACAACAGTCAGAAAGTACTTATACCCTTCTTTACTTTGAACCTTGTAAGGACCCCAAACATCTAAGTGAACAATCTGTCCAACCTCTGTCGTTTGATGTTCACTAAGAGGAAAAGGATCCCTTGTTTTTTTAGCCTTGTGACACACATCACAAGGATCATTTTTAGATTCATTCTCAATTTTAAGTTTGTGTTTTAGAATGTTTAGAACTTGATCAGATGGATGACCAAGTCTATTATGCCATATGCACTTAGATAAACAACAAACTTGTATATTATGATTGGTTAACTTTTTCCTTGTATTAAGAAAATACATACCATTACTTTGATTACCAGTCCCCATCTGGGTCCTTAGAACAGAATCCTGAAGAATACAAACATCTTCATCAAATATTACCCTACATTTGTTATCTTTATTAAACTTGTGAACTGACAACAAGCTGACCTGATATCCAGGTACAACTAGGACATCATGAATGACCAACTTGTCAGTCAATTTTAGACTTCCAATATGAGTAACTTTAGCTTTAGTACCATTAGGATGACCCACAGTCATATTAAGTTTTGAAACATCAACAATATTAAACATATTCAAGATTGTGTAAGTCATATGTTGACTGGCACCAAAATCTATAATCCAACCAATATATATGTGATATGTGCTTATGTTGGTATTATGATTAAAGAATTTAGAATGACTAAAGCTAATAACATAGTTTATACCTGCAACATTTGCAGGGATACTGCTGCTTCCAGATTTTTCACTGATCAGAGCCATAAGCCTTTGATACTGCTCATCTGTGAAAGAATTAGATGAACTAGCAGGCCTATCCTTATGCCCTGAAACATTATTGCTACTAACATTGTTTTGATTATAACCATTTTCCTTTTGGAAACCAGCAGGATATCCAACTAATTCAAAACACCTATCAACTGTATGACCATTCATTTTACAATGAGTGCAGACCAAATTAGGTCTATTCAACCTTCTAGTCTGATTATTGTTATTATTAGTGAATGTGTTTTTATTAGCAGACCAACTAGAGTTTCTAGGATTAGCCTTAGAAACAAATGCAGTGTTATCAGTTTTAGAAGTACTATGAGTGGAAGTACTTCTGTGAGACTCATCCCTGGACAAAGTGGCAAAAGCCCCTTTCACATCAGGAATAGGATCAGTGGTAAGGATTATACTCCTGATAGGAGCATAAATCTCATCCAAACCCATGAGAAATTGCATCAATTTAATCAGTTTATTATGCTCTTTAAGTTTTGTTGAACCATCACAAGTACACTCTGGCAAACTGACAAGAGAGTCATATTGCCTCCACAGAGCATTAAACTTGTGATAGTACTCAGATAGAGTAATACCAGATTGAGTGAATGAATGAATTTGATAATGCATATTATAGATTATTGATGCATCTTGTTTATCATATGTTTCTTTTAATTCATCCCACACATCTTTAGCATTTTTAGAAAAAATTTGTCCCATAAACACTTCTTGTGAAACACATCCAAGAATCCAAGAAAGAACCACAGAATTGCACCTATCCCATTGTGTTTGCATAAAACCAGTTTCTTCAGGTCTTTTAATTTGCCATTTATAAAACCAAGTTTGTTTTTAGTATGGATTGCTATAGTAATAGCAGCAGACCATACTTTATAATTTTCTGGACCTTCTAGTTTAAAACTTATAAGTGGTATACCATTAGTGTCATTACTATGCAAATACAATGGGTTAAACTGGTCAAGTTGGTCAGAACTACCACCTGAACCAGATGCCTTGTCCTTATTCTTGTCATCATCAGACATGATGAAGACTCAAAGGAGAAACATATAAATGAACAAAAAAGAACAAATACACCTTATAACTCTTCAACCACAAGTAATCACCAATTAATCAACAACTCCAACACAAACAAATCCCTTAACCTACACTTCTCCGCAATTCTAGAACACTAAAAAAATCCTAAAAGAGAGAGCGTGAGAGGTGTTACAGAGCACGTAAATCCAGCAATATTAATCAAGAAGATCAATCAAGAACCAAACACGGCGGAATCAGAACCTTTAATACCTGAAAAATCAACAAGAACCAAAATCAGTAACAAATTATATATAAAGAACACAACAAGAACAATAACAATCAATAATAACAACTCTAATCCTGAATTAGGGTTTGATACAGTAAACCCTAATTTTGATGACACACCAATAAAATCAAGATCTATAGAATCTTGATCACAAAACCAATTGATTAACACACGTTAATCACTCTAACAAACACTGGATTAAAAATCCCCAAATCTTTAGAAACCCTAAAAAATGAAACAACCAATTAACCTACAATTAGTACCCAAAACAAACAATTCAACCACTAATTGATTGAATGACACACAGATCTAGTAAGATCTGACATAAAATCAAAAAACCCCCAAAATTATTGAAACCCTAATTTTTTTTATTATTTTTTTTTAAATGATTTCGATCAAATCTTTGTATCAAAGCCAACCTGTCTCTGATACCATGTTAAAATCTATACAAAGACTTGATCTATTACCAGTAAACAAGATGAATTTATTCTGAATCAACCCAACCAACCACCCCCCTTATGGTTGATTCATTAATAGTTTTACAATACAGAAAATTAAAGAGATGTTTTACAAAACAAAGACTAACAAAGAACTATGACTGTGTGTGAAATAGCACACAGTAAACCCTAGCAACAACTGAATAAAGAAGAGGAGAATATGAGCTTATATAGCTGGCTTCAATGAAGAATCCTTCAATCCCACTTTAGCTCCTTCAAGAATCACCAGTTAACATCTTTAGTCCTTATACTTAAAATGTATTCTATATCAGCTACACTTTAACCCCTCATCTTTAGTTCTCTCTTTATATATGACCTGCACATAAAAAACAAAGAGAAAAACAAGAATACCACTTTACAACATAAGCCCTTAGCTTATATCTTTCAACAACTATTGTAATGATACTGCTTTTATAATCAAAGTTTAATGTGTTATGCATTTAGGTATAACTTCAATGGAACATGAAAAGTCCTTCTGAGCCAACCTGCCCACCTTGTTTTGACCAGTACTAAAAAAGACATGCTTCAATCTGGACAGTCAATGATATCGAGATTTGTAATATCCCCAAAGTCCTAATTTGCATTAACACAAGACAGAGGGTTATGACAACAATACAAGCATAAAAAAGTTGGTTTTCAACTAATGTAACAACATTTGGTAGATGTTTAATCTTGGTTGTCAATAAAAGAATCAAAATTTGAAACAAGAAATGAATGAACTAGGACATAGGTTGCCGTTTTGAACTTAATACATCCTTAAAAAATGTTTTAGGTCAGCCTGTTTTGGACCATTTGCGAGTCATTTTGTCACTTCTGCCACATATGCACATGAAATGCCCATAATTTTTTTAACGGGCTTATTCTGGTAACATGTAAATTATGAACTATAGGTCATATCAACCTGAAGTACGCAAAACTGCCAAAAAATAAATTATGAACTAAACTCATTTATGGTAACATGTAAACTCTAAATTATATTTTACAATCAAAACAAATAATAATTGTACATGAGTTTCGTGAGCGGAAGCGTACGTTTCTACGTAAAATGGGCTTATTCTAAACGCCCCTTTAAAACTTGTAACTATACACGTACATATCATGGACTACATAAACTTGTTACAAAAGACTCTTGCTTTAGGGCATTCTAAACTAATAACAAATGATAGATATGAGAAGCTCGCTACCTAATCCGTGAGCTACACCATTTTTACCCATTATGCCCCACTTAACACATAGCATGGTCTCATCTTACAAACCTGCAAAACATGGAAATGAGAACGGTAAGTCCTTGCGACTTAGTGAGTAAACAAAACTAGTATGAATTACTTGCAATTCTGAACATGAATATATTAATCTATAACATGCTGTAAATGGTACGACTTTTAGTCGTTTAGCTTTTGATACATGATACTTAATTTCTGGTTCTGAATTCTGATTTCACCAACATGATATATTCTGGTTTTGGGTTCATAAACATGGCAACAAATCTGAGCATTTTCTTCTAATTAGACGATGCTTAGTCGTCCTGCTATACATGGGAATTTCCCTAGCCGACGAGTACTCTTCTTGAGGCACTAACCTATCATCGTGCTTTTCTGAACTTGGGTCATCCACAAAAGACGCTTAAATATATAAAATTGATATACTAATTCTAAACATGGGTCATCCACAAAGGATGTTTGATCATATATAAACTTGACATGTTAATACATGATTCATCCACATCGGATGTGAACACTATAATAAGCACGGGTCACCCACAAAGGTTGCTTGTACAGGAGTTCTACATCTAGCACTTCTTGGGCACATCGTGCACTTCTTAGGCACGCTACATGACTAATGGTGCTTTCTTCAGCACCCTAAACTTGACAACAATGCTTCTTGTAAGCATCCTAAAATTGGTTTGTTTCGGCTATATCCGAAACCTTGCATACGTTCTAACATCATGTAAATCTAATAACATAAAGCTAATAATCCGTTACTCACCGGGATTTTATAATGCAAGATGAATGATTCTTAACATGCCTCGAGCACCTATATAATGATAGATGCACACATAGGCTATTACATGATCATATATACGCTGGAAACATAAACTATAAACTACCCGAACTTGCATAAACACATAACAACACTTAGACATTAAAACACATACCTTAAACATGCTGTTAATTTGGCAATAACCTGCACTTTCCCATTTTTGACTGACTTAATCTCTGTATTAGCTCATGAGGCTAATTTTCCATGAAAGTAGACTCTTTTCCCTTTCCTAAAACGTATGGCACGCTCCAATAGGAGCTACAGTTAACACAGTATGAATTCTTAAAGTTCTGGTTTCTGCACTTTTTTAAAATCTGACCTTGCTGCACTAATTCATATTTTACACTAGTTTAAATACTGAATCATCCAAAACTCTAAACATAACAATTAAAGTAGACATCTTAGGATTTCCCGAAAGTCCAGCCATGAGTTAATACGAGCTACTATCAATCTTTTATGGTCTTTCAAAGTAGACATAAATTCTGCAAAACGTGCTGTTTTCTGGACAGTCTGCTGAACTTTGATGTTTTGACCCACTTAAACTTTGAATTAAGACATGGGACCAATTGCATTGGAAAGTAGACTCAGAGGGCTTAAATTTGGTTTTTCACCTCAAGTCAATCCATGCTAAATCATCAAAGTGATGATTTCTTCATGGTTAAGCTTTTCTAGAATTTCCCTCTCTTTTCTCTAAATAAAACACGTACTAAACAAGTGTTGGAATGAGACTAAATACTGGACATATGGGGTTATAAGGACCCAAGGGTACTTCTGTAATTTCAGTCCCAAACTTAAACTTTGTGCTGTTAGTCCTTTCCGTTAAATATTTTGCATCTTTAATCTTTTTTCGTTAACTATTTGCACTAAAAGTCCTTATTTCTTATAAATACTAACGGAAAGACTTTTCTGACACGCCAAAAGCATTAAAATATATTTCTAACTAAAACCATAAAAATTAGGGTGTTACAGCACATAAGAAAAAGCATGTTAAATTTGCTAAACACTACTATAAAAAGTACTTTGGAGACCCGTTCTAAACCAAATCAATACCGGTTTTTTGTATGGTCTGTATGAGGGGGCTCTCCATGTGAAAATCAAATAGAGACCGGTTTCTAAACTGGTCTCGATTGCATTTTTTAGACCGGTTTTATGATTAAAACACGCCTCTAAAATAAAATGGAGACAAGTTGTTGTCTTAAAAACAGATCTCAAAAACGTAATTTAGACCGGTTTTCAAGATGTAAAACCGGTCTCTTTTCTTAGTTTAACAATAAAAAAAATCAGCTGTTTCGGATTGCTCATCGAAAATGTTAGCACTTTCAATAAGCAATCCCAAACAGTACCTATAAGTTTATTCAGAAAGCAATTCGAAATAGCCCCTTCGAATCATGCATTTTGAGTAACACAAGTACGTAATATCGAGTTCAAGCCAACCAGAAACATCATTAATAAGTATACATGCTAGTTAAGCAACGTACTATTGTAAACATCAAATGTTTCAACAAACCAAATGTGTAAGATTTTAGCTAAAACAACAACTAAAACAAGTTACAGTTGACAACCTACGCGAAAGTTGTAAACTCTCGGTTATTGTAGCCATTGATCTAGATCTATAGCAAGCTCTTTTAGTTGCACAAATAATATCCTCAATCTGCAGAGATCAGAAGTAAAAGTTACTGAGCCGTGGTCTAATAAATCAACTAAAATATGATCAAGTTTTATCAAAGTCTCAGAAAAATCAAGTTAGAACTTTCATCCACTATTACAGATATGGGATTTCGTCACACATGTGGTATTTTGAACGGCCACACAGTAACATATTTATGTGACTAAATGTACCAGATCAAAATAAACGGCCACATTTGATCCGACTTGTGTGACCATTTTGAAATTTCATTGTCACACATTTGAATATTTTTGTGACTAGAGGTATCTAGTAAATTTTTTTTTTGATTATTTAGTCCCTTATAATTTGGGACGTGTGACGGATACAAATAAGTTTGAAACATTAGTCACACTATACATATATACATATGTGACAAATATATGTCACACAACTAAACAGTGTGACCAAAATCCATATATAGTCACATGAAGTAATTGTGTATGTGGCTAAATCATATGAATTTGAAATGTGTGACACATTATTTAAAAGTGACTGCTATTTTTTGCTGAATATTTAGCCACATATGAATTTGAAATGTGTGACAACTGAAAAGTAAGTTTGATGCATTAGTCACGATATGCATTTAAAAGTGACAAATATATGTCACACACTTGAACAGTGTGACCAAATGTCATATATAGTCACACTAAACCATAGGTATACATGATTAAGTGTAATCAAAATTCGATACATATGGTCACGTAAGTTAATATGTGTGTCTAAAGTTTAGTGTGTGTTTGCCTGCCAAATCCTAATGTGTATGGTCACATTTAATTGTAGCACAATCATGTGACTATAGGCTTTACAATAGTCACACCATATCACAAATGTGTATCTAAATTATGTTTATGGCCACATTATAAGGGTGTTATATGTGACCAATACATTCAAAATAGTCACATTGTGAAATATTCATGTGACTATTATTTATAGCAAAATGTGAACTCAGTTATCATTAACCTTGATATTAGTCACATTGAGTGTTCGTGTGACTAAATTCAAGATGTTACATATGGTCACATGAAGTATTTATTTAGGTGTCTAAGGGTGTGTTTGATAGCTACTTAATGAAATAGTTCAGTACAAAAAAATGGATCGGTCAGTGCAAGTTTGTTTGGTAGGGAAAAAACATGTGCTGAGTGGGCCAACCAAGTACTGAATGGGACACCTCTCTTATACTTGCCCTGTGATTCAGTATCTCCTATTATCTCCTAAATACCCTTTTTGCTCATTACGGCTCTTTCTAAACAACCACATCAACTAACGAAAAAATTCTCCCAAGGTAAAACCTTATTTATTCTTCTAGTTTTAAATCTGCTGTTTGTGTTAAGTTACACTCAGTAATTTTTTAGCGTGGAAACGTCGTAGGTGTGTTTATGCACATGGGTTGTTATTTGATTATTTTATCATTAAAATCTCTATTGCTTTAATTTGATTATGCTGCCTGATACATATATTTATATTTGAATCGCAAGTACTGTTTTTTCATAAGTAGGGTATACATCACAAGCTATATGAAAACTAGAATGGTTTTACCATTGAAAATGTCGTAGGTGCGTTTATGCACGTGGGTTGTTATTTGTACATTTGTATAATGTTTTTGTTAGAGACCAAACGATGTGATTATTAATGTGTTGCATATGTGTTTATTGTGTTTTGATAATGCATATGGGAAATTTGAGAGTTGGCGAGAAAATTTTTATGACCTGGGATTGATTATTATTGATGAAGATGAATGATATGGTAGTGATAATGATGATGATTAGTCATTTTAAAGAAGAGTTGACCTTAGCAGCTCTTGACTTTTGGTAATTTTGTTCTTTATTTAAGTATGAACAGTTTGATCAATATATGGGATGAAAAGCTTTCTTAGTGGAAACAAATATCAGTACTCGGTAGGCAGGAAAAATGGATACTGTGATTGAACTTCATATGCAATAAAAAGTGTATGCCATCTGCAACGTTAACTGGAATCTGAATGCATTTATCGACTTTGTCGACAATTTACAATATCTTTTAGGATAGTGTTTTTGTTATCCATTATCTTGTTAATACTGACAGTTTTTAATGGGCTAATGCTTACTGAAAACTGTATACAGTCTATTGATATGTAAAATCGATTATACACAAAACATGTAGATACAATAGAGATTATGCACATGGGTTGTTATTTAAAACTAGAATGGCAACCCAATAGCCACATCCCTGTGTGCTGCACACTTTTTTTCGCAAAAATTAGCTACTACAAGTATTCTTTTCACCATGTTTCTTTTATGGCTCTAATAAGAAATGTTGTCAAACTTGTCATATGTGTAGTAATGTATAATTAAATATATGCAGTTAAAGTTAAATTGCCCCTATTGTATCTCTTTAGGCATGGAAAACGTTGGTGAATCTTCAAAACAAAAGAAACCTAGGCTTAACTGGAAAAAAGAAAGTGTGGATAAAACGTTTCTTGAAGCTTGTATACATGAGGTTGCTGTAAATGGATGAGACGGAGTTAGCCTTAAAATGCTTTCACGAAAAAATGTTGGAGAAATACTTAAAAAGGAGCATAATTTTATCGCTGATCAACGACAAATGAAAAACCATTTTGACTATCTTAAAAGCAAGTTTAGTGCATGGACCAAATTAAAAAACAAAACAGGAAACGTGTATGATCCAGTAACTAACACGTTCAATTTAACGGAAGAAGAATGGCAGATAGAGATGAAGGTCACATTCTATCCTTTGTATATTTTCACAAATAGTTTCCTAGATAGTTTTATATCTATACTTATAAGATCTTTTAAACAGTCAAATAAGTACATAGAACCAGTGAAGAGTACTGGATTGCTTTTCCCCGATCTTTGTACACAACTATTTGATGGGTCAACCAGCAATGGGTTTAAGTGTAGTCACAATTCGATACATATGGTCACACATTTCTAATAACTTATGTAATTTTGAGGGGTTAGATATGGGATTTTATAGTCTATCTAGTTTGAGTCTAATTTGATATTCACTGAATTGAGTTTAGACTTTTAGTCATGACTCTTCATTTGCCCCATTACAATGCTGGGATTTTATAGTCTATCTAGTTTAATGCAGTAGTATGTTACTTGCCCCTAGGAACTATGTTACTTGACTTTCTAAAGTCAATTTTCAACTTTAATGAAGTAACATGTTACTAAAGTGCCTACAAGTGCATATACATGATAAATGGAAACTGAAAATACAACAAAGCTTGACTGCAAGTGGATATACTAGTAAAAACTGCAAATTTTTTCATTGCCATAGAAAAGCTTGACTTTTTGGAGTCAAAAATCATTACAACAGGCTAAATTACACAAATAACTATTTAATACTAAAACTGCTAATCAAATGGAAAGTGCAATTACAATAAAGCTTGACTGCAAGTGGATATACTAGTGAAAACTGCAAAATTTTTCATTGCCATAGAAAAGCTTGACTTTTTGGAGTCAAAATCCATTACAACAGGCTAAATTACACAAACAACTATTTAATACTAAAACTGCTAATCATCTAACAGTACTAACTTAACAATACCAGCAGTAACCTTGCACTTAGCCTTGAGCAGCATTAACTTTAAGCCCAACAGTAGTAACTTTTGTACTAGCAGCACTAACCACTTTGGTGTATTTCCTTTGAAGTTCACCAGCAGTCTTAACTTCAACCAGCAGTCTTAACTGTTACACTAGCAATCTTAACTTGCAGCATGACATGCTTCACTTGGATTTTCGTATAACAATACCTTCACAGTCGGTTCGATAGTAGTCATTTCGTGATTCATTACCCAAGTCATGTTTATTTACACGTGGCAATATGTTATCATTGTGCTCGTGAATGACTGTACTAAACTCCTCATCGACTTCGTCATATGTATCTTTGTAATTCTTGGTAGGTGTTTTAAAGACAATAGACAATTTTTTATCTACCTGGTCTTTCACATAAAACACTTATCGTGCTTGTGAGGCTAATATGAACGGATTACCCTTGTGGCCTAAACTATTCAGGTCTACCAACGTATAACCAAGAGTATCGCGTTTGACCCCACCAGTTTTGTGATTAACCCAATCACATTTGAAAAGAGGAATTTTCCTGAAACGGTAATCTAGTACCCATATCTCTTGTAAAACCCCATAATAAAATGCTTTTCTTGTGGTTGCAACTTCTTTGGATATGTAAAGATCTACTGCCTCAACACTAACCCCACTGTTCTGGTAAACTATGCCATCATTACTTTTCGTACGAAATGTATACCCATTGATGTTATATGCCTCGTATTTCACTATGCTGGCGCGTGGTCCAAATGATATCCACCTCACAGTTTCTGATACACTATCTTTGGATATCGCTAACTCTCTCTCAACCTGAATTTCATTACAAGTATATATTACCTTTAAATTGAAGGAACAACAAACAAACAATTAAAGAATAGGAGTGTTTGGGATAATGAAATGGTGTGCTGGTGGACCTCTATCTAATGTCATATACAGGAGGGACAGTTATGATGATAGGTTCTATGACTGACAAAGTTGTTGGGCAGATCATTGGTAAGTGCTTATTTATTATAGACTACTACTATTGGTTTTGGAGCTTGTAGCTACGAGTTTTTCTGGGTGAATGGTACACCTAATTAATGGTTTATACAGCTTATCACAAACACTAGTTAAGGACTTATCAATAAAACACACTTCACATTTTATCTTAGCTCACTTCTTTTTAGCAACAAACAAACAATTATAAACAACATATGAGTAATTACCTCTTCGCGTAACCACTTAGCAAAAGATTTACTGTGCTCATTCTCCAGCAATGCCATTCGTTTACCCGGGTTTTTTGTTTTCAAAACTTCCTTGTGTCGCCTGAAACAAATAAATGTCTTTGATTATTATATTTGATAGAACATTTTAAGCAACGAAATAGACATGTGTTAGTAATACTTACTCGATATACGGTTGAATTTCATCTGTATTTTGTATTACATACAAATGTGCTTTCTGAAAGAATTCTCCAGAAACTTCACTTGATTTGCCGGCCGACAATGGCTTTCCGTCCTCATTTTCATTGGTTACATGTTTATCAGGTGGGATACCAATAGTTTTCATGGTTTTATGATATTCGCTAAAAAAACTCTATTGTTTCTTCCGCGATAGTCTCCTCAGCAATGCATCCCTCTGGTCTATTTCTGTTTCTCATATGTCCTTTAATAACCTTCATACATCTTTCAAAGGGATACATCCACCGAAAGCATATGGGACCACATAATTTTACCTCCCTAGTTAGGTGCACAGTCAAGTGTATCATAATATCAAAAAATGACGGAGGAAAGAACTTCTCGAGTAGGCATAGTGTCACAACAAGTTCTTCTTGCATCTTATCTAGTTCTTGCAAGTTGATTTCTTTTCTACATATAGATTTAATGAAAAAGCAAAACCTGATAATAGCATATCATGTGGGTGGGTGCATGATTGAACGTATAGCAATGGGAAAAAACTCTTGCATAAGCATGTGATAGTCATGCGATTTAAAGCCAATGAGCTTCCTATCTTTTAGGCTGACTAAACTAGAGAAATTTGAACAATAGCCTTGTGGTACCCTGATGTTGCATAACGTTTCACAAAAGATGTCTTTTTCAGCATTCGTTAATGTGTAACCTGCTGGACGTAGTGTTGTTTTGTCTAATTCTTGCCTAGCAAACAACTCTTTTTTTATCCCCAACTCTTCCAGATCCAATCGAGCATTCATTCCATCTTTTGTCTTTCCAGGAACATTCAGGAAAGTTCCGACTAGACTCTCACCAACATTCTTTTCTACATGCATGAAGTCAATACAATGCGGAACAGAATTATGCCTCCAATACCTTAGCTTTCGATACCAAATGTTGAATTTCTTCCAATATGCTTCATTTACTAGGTTTGAACTACCCTCTTCTTTTGTTGTTTTCCTTTTCTGCTTTTTAATCTTCCCACCTCTGCCTCTGGTATCTTCTTGGTTTTTCGAGGTGTTATTGTTTGTTAGTTTTCCTTTTCCCCACTTATTTTCAATATGTTGTACCTCGTTGTATATTTGTTCCTCGGTTAATGGATTTGGAGCATGCTGAAATTCTTCTTGTCCATTAAACGCCTTCGTTTGCGTTCTGAACGGATGGTTGTATGGTAGATATCGTCTGTGTCCAGCATAACTTTGCTTGGATGAGGCGGAAAGTCTAACACAGTGTGTATCTTTCCCACATACTACACAACCTTTGAATCCACTGTATGGGCAGCCACATAATGTACCAAGTGCAGGGTAATCATTTATCGTCCATAACACAACGGCACGCAGATTAAAGTTTTCTTTTTTAGAAGCATCGTATGTATCAACCCCTTCCTCGAATAAGGTATGCAGATCATCAACCAACGGTTCTGCGGGGTGACGTAAAACACCATCTGTTATCCTCCTTGTTGCGTGCCATGTTAGATCTTCTGAAATACTTTCTAACTTAAAGAGGCGTTGCAGTCTTGGTATAATTGGAAAGTACCACATTACCTTTGCCGGAATGTTTTCGTACACTTTATGTGTCTTACTATCCACCTTCCATCTTGATGTCCCACAAGTTGGACAAACAGTCAACTCCTTGTTAACCTTCCAGTAAAGAATGCAGTTGTTGCTACATACATGTATCTTTTTGTATCCTGATCCCATCATTCTCACTAGTTTTTTGGCCTGATAAGTTTTTTCAACCATTTCGTTACCAGCAGGTAGCATCTTTTTTAACAATCCTAGTAATTCAGTAAAGAACTTATCAGAAGCTCCATACTTACCCTTCAAGTTGAGTAGTTTAACTATTGCGGACAACTTTGCGAAGTCAGGACATCCTTCGTAAAGTGGCTTCTCCGCGTCTAATAATAGTTCTTGAAACTTGGAAAGGTCAGCCTCATCAAAACTTTCTTTTGTAGCATTAATCATTTCTACTGTTGCTGGGCCATCTGTTGGAATTTCTGAACCAAAATCCATGTCGTCAACAAACTCATCTGTTGTAGCATTAACAGGTATTTGGGCAGTTGTTGCTTGCTCATCATTTTCTCCATGTTTATCCCATTTTGTGTAGCTTTGATTAATCCCGTGGTAGAATAAATGGAACTGCACATCCTCCACTTTATGCTCTATGCGGTTTAAACATGAGGTACACGGACATGGTGTCACACCCCCAAATTTCGTGACTTGCAGCGGAATGAGTCATTCAGGGGCACGACTGGTCATAGTACCAAAGTTGCAGTTATATTGAACGACCTAAAGTGTCGTTTAGAAAATACATCGTTTGATTATTTAAAAACATTCAGAGTTACAAAGCTAGGTCCCAAAAGGTGAAACAAGTTTTCATAAAACAGGTTCATACAATTTAAACGATGGATAAGTGCATAAAATATAAAGTGAGACGCGTCGACTCCGCGACTCCATGATGTGTCCATATGCAAGCCAACATGCGATACTTTAATTACCTGAAAATACATTGCTAAAAATGGTCAACAAAAATGTCGGTGAGATCATAGGTTTATGTAAATGAAATGTTGTACGGATACCACAAGTATAAAGTGTATGACAAAACCATGCCACATAAAAATGATACATTAGCTCTAAGCTCAAGACCCCGAAGCTAGACTGAATGAAATGCCCCAACCGAGTGTTTGCCAATCACTCTAATATGACAGAAATGAAATGCGTTCGTTTGACCAGTTGGTGCTACCAACCCGAACGGAGGAGTCACCCTCAATAGATCTATCCACTCACTATCGCTTGCTAACAATTAACGGTTCATGATAATAAAAGGGGACTTTAATCTGGGCAATGATGTAACTTAATCAATGTAATGAGTTTGTATACTTTGGTCCGCATATGAAAATGGTGCAATGTATTCTCCCCCGAGAGTTTAGAAATCAATAAACAATTTAAAACGGGGCTATGAAAACTCACCTGATATGATATAGCAACAATGACAATGATGGATATGATGAAATAAAGCTCGGTCTCTAACCGCGACCTATTATGAATGATGTGATTCAATGTAAGCAATGATACAATGCAACACATGCAAATACGTATGTTAATGATACCACTTGTTAGTTTTGAAAATAACGTTTATCGATGAAAAATACACTTTTGACGTCTCGTTAAGTTATAAACTGCTTTTCGTGTAAATATGTTGAAACGGTACTCCACCATCCTTGTTTGGTGTTCCATCAGCAAAATGTAACGTTTTCATCGCAATTTAATATTTTCCTTAACTTGTGAAAATATGCCCAAAATGGCTTCGTGAAACTAGTCGCGAAATATTGCACGTTATGTGTTAGTTGATCAAACTCGACGTTTTTGAAAACCTTGTAACAATGTATAAATGTCGTTTCATTTAACTTTCGATTGTACACGCCTCGATCAATTAGAAAATCGGCTAACAACGTTATGTTTCGCAAAAACACTAGTTTTTATTCTTAGAACACTTTCTAATAGTGGCTGTCAAAATAAACATGGTACGTCGGGCTTCAAACGTGAATAACTCGGCCGTTATAAGCTCGTTTTCTACGTTCTTTACATCCACGGCTTCGTATAAACATGAACTAACATAATCTCAGTAGGTCGGGTCGTCTAGATCACGTCTAGCGCCTCGTTTTGTCCGTTGAATCTCGGCAATCAGCAACTAAATTTTCAGAAAATTAGTTTTCGTCGTCTAACTTTGAAAAATCATATCCCATTCGTTATAAGTCGGTTTTTAGTGATTCTTGCGGCCACGGTTTCGTTTTTGAAAGAACTTTCTGAATATGAAGGCCAAAATATACCAAAAGTTACTGAGTTTTCCAGTTTACACCTTTTTGGACAGAACGTATTTTAAATTTGTAAAAACTCATTTTCTTGGTTCTAAACTTGATCATACTAACTCAAATCAACTCCACAAGTTCGCAAATCCTACCATACACCTTCTTAGGGTGTCATTGGGGTCCTAAACATCACCAAACTTGGTGGATTTCATGAGATCATTAGTAAAACTCATAGATCTAGTGATTAAGATAGTTTATGTTCAAAAGTGGTATGTAAAACATATGTAACTTGGATGAATAACTAATATAACTTGAAAATACATGAACATATAAATCAAATGAAAGTAATAGATGATCAAAATGTGTTCTTGAAACTTACTTGATGATTTTGTTGACATAAATAAATGCCTAAAAACATTATCAATATTTATTCATATCTCTATGTTTTGATGATCACAAAATGTAAACTCATTAAAACATAAACTTATAAATTAAACAAGTACTTAGTTGTAAATATTCACTTCTACAACTAAAATCACTTAAGGTATGAGTGAACTAATGCTTAATGCATTATATGATCAAAGGAACATTCTCTTAAAAACTAGATTTTTTATAAAACATGAAAAACATTTTATATACTTTTGAAAAACATTTTTGGCATTAAATAAAAATGTTTAATCTTTTATAAAAATATGAATTCAAATTTTTAACCAAAATCAGTTAAAATGTTCCAGAAAAACCTTCCCCACAAAAGGACAAAATTGGCCAACGTTCAGTAGGGGCGGCCCCCTTAATTTTGCTAGGCGGCCCCCTTAATAATTAAGGGGACCGCCCCCGCTCCAGTAGGCCTCCAACTGTCCAGTTTTTCTCCTATAAATACCAGCCTTCTCCTGGATTTTTACTCACCCTTTTGCACTAAAACTTTTTGTTGTAGATCTCATTTCATATCTTAAAAAACCTTTGATCATGTAATCTTAAGCATTGGTTTCCAAGTGATCCAAGCTTCCACCATCCAAGTGCAAAAGAAGAATACTTCTATCAATCAAGATTAGAAGTATTACAACTTAGTATTATCTGGTTACTTAAGTTGTGTGTTTAACAAAGTTTGTAAATCATTCATTCATTTGTATGTAAGGTGTGTGTTGTAGATTAGTGTTGTGTGTAAGTAGTGAAGATGTTGTATAAGTAGATGTGGTATAGAAGTTGTGAGGTCAAAGTGTAGAAGTCATGAAGCCGTTGTGTAGAAGTCGTGAACCCGTGGTGTAGAAGTTGTGAAGCCGTAGCTTAGAAGACGTGAAGTCCTTGTGTTGAAGTCGTGAAGCCGTAGCATAGAAGCTGTGAAGCGGTCATGTTAAAGTTGTGAAGTCCTAGTCGTGAAGTTCTTGTGTTGAAGTCGTGAAGCCATAGCATAGAAGCTGTGTAGCGGTCGTGTTGAAGTAATGAAGTCCTAGTCGTGAAGTCCTAGTGTTGAAGTCGTGAAGCCGTAGCATAGAAGTTGTGTAGCGGTCGTGTTGAAGCCGTGAAGTCCTAGTCGTGAAGTCCTAGTGTTGAAGTCGTGAAGCCGTAGCATAGAGGTTGTGTAGCGGTCATGTTGAAGTCGTGAAGTCTTAGTCATGAAGACATGGTGTTGAAGTCGTGAAGCCGCATCATAGAGGTTGTGTAGCGGTCGTGTTGAAGTCGTGAAGAAGTCGTGAAGCAGTCGTGAAGCCGTTGTGAAGTAGTCGTGAATAAGTTGTGAAGAAGTTGTGTTGTGAAGTTGTGAGATTGGTTCTAGCTACGATTAGAACTCGACATTTAGCTTTGTGTCGTTAAACCCGTGTAAGCCAAAGTTGTGTACGGTTTTCTCCGCCATAAGGGAGCTTATTGAAGTTGTGAAGAAAACTCTCGAACAAGGTGTGCTCGGGGAGTGGAGTAGGGCAAGGAAGGTGTCCTTGTAGCCGAACCACTATAAATCTCTCGTGTCTCGGTTAGATCTTTCCATACCTTATTTATTTCTTTACTTGCATCGTCATTACTTTCATACACATAGGCTTATATAATTGCTAGTTTTAATTAGAGGTCGACTTCACATAAAGATCAAATTGAAAATCCATTCAAGAAACCAAAACTTTTACAATCAATTTAAAAGAATACATATATAACTAATAATAAGATTTTAGTTTTATTTTTCATAACAAACTAGAATCTAAAGTTTTTAAAAGTATAAAACAAAGGTTTTATAATAAATTAAAAAGACGCAAAACTATTCAACCCCCCCCCCCTTCTAGTTTTCCACAATTGGTATCAAGAGCCACGTCAATCAAGATCTTTAAAATATACTGTATTTTAAAACTTGAATCGATCTATGGAATTCGAGAAATATCTAGAAGGGGAATCTTTGCTAAAAACCACCACTATTTGAAAACTATACTTTTCTTGAATGGAAAAATAAATTTGAAACTTATGTGAAATCAATTGATCTAGATCTTTGGCATGTCATTTCGATTGGTGATTTTGAAAGTCAAACAAAAACATATTTTGAAAGTCAAACAAAAACTGATTTTGAAAATCAAACAAAAACGGATTTTGAAAGTCAAATTGATTATTTGAAAACAAAGAATGAAATAAATAATAAAGCTAAAATAATTTATAAAACCTTGCCGAAAGTTGAATATGAAAGAATATTCTTCTGTAAAATGGCAAATGATATTTGGAAAAATTTCTTAAACTTTCATCAAGAAAAATGTCAAGCCAAAGATGAGGATTTTGATCTTGTACATGAATTGGTTATCTTAGAAAATTTAATAGATAAACATTTAGATAAAATAGATACATGTGCTACTAGTTCAAATGTTGTTAATGCAGGTATTAACGACGAAGACTACATGAATCAACTCCAAAGTAAACTCAATCCAAAATCATGGAGTGACACAGACGAAGGAAAAGATCATCATCCGTACAAGACATGTTCGTGTCAAGCCACTTCGGTTTAAATAAGGTGTTAGAAGCTTGCCATGATATACTTTCACACCTTGGTTATCTTGAAGACTCACCTATCATTCACACATCGATCATCATCTGAGATATTACGAAGAAAAGCTAGGACGTGAGGTAAGTTCTCTTTTTAAAATTTCATAAGTAATTACTTCATGCATATAATCTTATTAATGCCTTAGGATACGCTTAGTCTGATAGGTTGCTTTGCCTTTACACTTTAGTTATATTCGTTCTGTGGCTTAATGAACTAGAAACCCTTTAGTTAGCCCCCCTAAATATTAGTAAACCAAGCAATCTTCATATTTGATACTCTTCGATAGGTAAATTCAGGAACTTAATTTCTTCTAAAAAGAGAATGACTACTGAAGAATCTATTGACTAGAAACTCAATTTGACCTAACGGTTGAATTGCTTCTATGTGAGAAGTTGGGTGTGTGTAACCCGTAAAAACGGTCGTGTTTAGCCTGAATTGAGCACCACTAGTAATAGTCTCATACTCATTCTCCAACTTGAATACATTATTCTTCTTAAATATACCTAACGATAGTTTACTGTTATGAACTTTTCTTTTCACTAGAGCTTTTCATTCCTAGATGTATGTCATCCTGCATATATAAAATTTCTAGATGTTTACTTGCTCCTATGTGATTTGACTGCATGCCTTCGTAATTATTTGTTTAGTTGTTGAATGCATTGTCATTATAATAGCTTTTGTTTTTCTAACTACTCTGACATGATGTATTTTTGTATCTAGTCATAATACATGCGTAAATGTCATAGGATATGTAGAAAGAGGTAGCATGTGACAATAGACTTGAGCATGAGATCTTTTATAAACCATTATTTTTTAAACCTATAATTAATGGGACTTATTTTTAAATTTGCAAAAACTTCACATTTTGGAAAAATAATTTTTCAAAAGATTATGACACATTTCTATTTTACATGTTTCACCATCCTACATTTCTTCCAAACTTGTGTCCATAATTACGTGTTTATCAAAACCAAAGATTGGAAAAATATGTTTTCTTTTCTCATAAAAACATTTTGAAATAAAACCAAAACTATTTCATTAAAATATTTTTCACATCCACATAAAAACCCACTTTCAAACATTGTTGAATAATGCCAAAAACATTTCTTTAAATCATGCATGGTGATCTCATATCTGTCATCTATATTTATGTATGTGACATTTATAAGTGAACTAAATTTGAAAATAACCATAATTTATTCACTAAGACCTCACTTGGTACAAGTCTAGAAGTCCATGCTATCACAACTCTACATTCCCATGCACATAAATATTCATTAGGATTATTTAACTAGCTTAGTAATCTTCCTAAATATGATACTATGAATTACTTGGTGCTATGTAGTATTTTCTTGTCTAACATATATATGTTACATGCTAAATGAGTTGTTTGCATGCTAGATAATAATGTCTAATGAATATGATTAGCATACATAAGTTATTAAATCCTAAATTGCCTCAAAAGAAGTTGGACTTGCTTGAAACTGAACCCAAAAACACACACCCTTTCAACAATTTTCTGCTAAAAACCCATTTCCAGTAACCTGGAAATCAGCAGATGGGCGGCCCCCTTAATTCATTAGGCGGCCCCCTTAATCTTTAAGGGGACCGGCCATCTGATGGTCGAAGGTGCTGCTCCCTTTTTCTATTTTTAAGCCCATTTTATCCTATACTTCCCAAAATTCACAAACACATTTTGTCACAAACCGTCACAAACCACCCTCCAAAATTTACCTTCCACAATCACATCATCACTACACCATAAATACCCTTTTGGAGGAGGAAGCTTGACATTTGCCATAACCCAACAAATGATGTTGTTCAAACTCAACCAACACCTAAACCTCATCCTAATGAACCCTTTCACACACATAACCAATCATCCATATGTCCACCTTCATTCACTCATAATTACCCAAGTTCACAAATGTCTCCACCACCAAAAGTGTCACCACCACTTCCACCAAATAAAAACCACTCTCCATCATCATCACCTTCCACTCAACACTTGAAGTTCATTGAAGAACTCAAGGAAGACCATGAGCTTAATGCTCTCCTTGCTTTGCACCTTGCTCAAAGCAACTTAAACCCATCACCATCCATATCACCATCATTACCATCATCACCACATCACTTGAGTCAAATTGAGAAACATGTCAACAATTGTCCTTGTTGCATCTTTCTCCAAAATCAAACCATCATTACCGTCATCACCATCCATCTCACCATCATTACCATCATCACCACATCACTCGAGTCAAATTGAGAAACATGTCAACACTAGTCCTTGTTGCATCTTTCTCCAAAATCAAACCATCACCTTAAATGAGCGTCTCACTTGGATTGAGTATCTTCTCACTAGATCTAATCCAACACCACCACTTGAACAACATCAAAACCCTCATTCAACATGGTCAAGTCCAAGCTCTCCACCTCCAATTCCTCTATCAACACTCTCTCCAACATCCATACACTCAAACTTACACCCCATTAATCCAACATTTTTTACCCCCTCTTTACCATCATCCATCCAAAATAATCCAAGTTTTCATATCTCAAGCAAGTCCAATGGATCTCTTAGGCAATTTAAAATTTTCTACTTATTGCATGCTATAAGCAAAATATGTGTTGTATCAATAATTATGTTTTTAACATAATTATTTTCAACTAATGAATGCTTTATGTCTTGTATTTAATATATGATTGTTATGCTTATTGCTTGTATACTTGATATCATGATATATATACATGCTTGATGATTAATAACATGCTTATTCCATAATATGTTTTAAATGTATGCATGCGTAATTAACATGTTTATGTCACTATTTAATCATTCTTGATGTACATGATTCAAATGGAGCTTGCTGCAAAAACACCCTAAAAATGACCCTTTTCTGGAAATTTTTCAAATTTGGTCGCCTGGGAAAACACCAGATGGGCGGCCCCCTTAATTCCCTAGGCGGTCCCCTTAATTTTAAGGGGGCCGGCCTACAATTAAGGGGACCGGCCATCTGGGCAGTAAAATTTACTGTTTTCTTTTGCATCTTGCGACCCCTTTTATCTAGCCCCAGCTACCATTTCTCTTAAAAGACGAACTGGTATTGGAATTTTACCACAAAACCTCCAAACCTTACCTAAATCAACCATCACCTTCATCAAAACACCCATTTTCATCCCTTGAACACATGCTTAACAACCAACCTCCACCATTTTCGCCCACTACACTACCACCACCTTCATTCTCACCAAATTAAGCATATGCAATGCTTAATCAAAAATAATTTTTCAAACCATTTTGTGTGCAAGCCCCATGGAAGATCATGTACTCCTAGAATGATTATGTAGATTGCATTACTTACTAGCTAATGTAGGATTGAATATAATCTTGGATGGTTGTGTATTAATACACAACATTTTTAATGAATGTCTTTATATGCATGCTTATTTTTGCTATATATATGCTTGTGCTTCTAATATTTTTCTTGCAAGTATTCCATATATCGATTCTTTGGTGCCCTCAAACGAGGGGGAGCACACATCAAGGGGGAGTTCTCGTTCCGACAAATTTTGTCTCTAAAACTTGTCGGCTCAACCTTTTTGATGCTACAAAAAGGGGGAGAAGTGAATGTAAACTCACTAAATACTTGTCCAAAAATAAACTTTTTGGTTTAATGAGTTTATGTTTTTTAATCATCAAAAAGGGGGAATTGTTGACATAAATAAATGACTAAAAACATTATCAATATTTATTCATATCTCTATGTTTTGATGATCACAAAATGTAAACTCATTAAAACATAAACTTATAAATTAAACAAGTACTTAGTTGTAAATATTCACTTCTACAACTAAAATCACTTAAGGTATGAATGAACTAATGCTTAATGCATTATATGATCAAAGGAACATTTTCTTAAAAACTAGATTTTTTATAAAACATGAAAAACATTTTATATATTTTTGAAAAACATTTTTGGCATTAAATAAAAATGTTTAATCTTTTATAAAAATATGAATTCAAATTTTTAACCAAAATCAATTAAAATGTTCCAGAAAAACCTTCCCCACAAAAGGACAAAATTGGCCAACGTTCAGTAGGGGCGGCCCCCTTAATTTTGCTAGGCGGCCCCCTTAATAATTAAGGAGACCGCCCCCGCTCCAGTAGGCCTCCAGCTGTCCAGTTTTTCTCCTATAAATACCAGCCTTCTCCTGGATTTTTACTCACCCTTTTGCACTAAAACTTTCTGTTGTAGATCTCATTTCATATCTTAAAAAACCTTTGATCATGTAATCTTAAGCATTGGTTTCCAAGTGATCCAAGCTTCCACCATCCAAGTGCAAAAGAAGAATACTTCTATCAATCAAGATTAGAAGTATTACAACTTAGTATCATCTTGTTACTTAAGTTGTGTGTTTAACAAAGTTTATAAATCATTCATTCATTTGTATGTAAGGTGTGTGTTGTAGATTAGTGTTGTGTGTAAGTAGTGAAGATGTTGTATAAGTAGTTGTGGTATAGAAGTTGTGAGGTCAAAGTGTAGAAGTCATGAAGCCGTTGTGTAGAAGTCATGAACCCGTGGTGTAGAAGTTGTGAAGCCGTAGCTTAGAAGACGTGAAGTCCTTGTGTTGAAGTCGTGAAGCCGTAGCATAGAAGCTGTGAAGCGGTTGTGTTAAAGTTGTGAAGTCCTAGTCGTGAAGTTCTTGTGTTGAAGTCGTGAAGCCATAGCATAGAAGCTGTGTAGCGGTCGTGTTGAAGTGATGAAGTCCTAGTCGTGAAGTCCTAGTGTTGAAGTCGTGAAGCCGTAGCATAGAAGTTGTGTAGCGGTCGTGTTGAAGCCGTGAAGTCCTAGTCGTGAAGTCCTAGTGTTGAAGTCGTGAAGCCGTAGCATAGAGGTTGTGTAGCGGTCATGTTGAAGTCGTGAAGTCTTAGTCATGAAGACATGGTGTTGAAGTCGTGAAGCCGCATCATAGAGGTTGTGTAGCGGTCGTGTTGAAGTCGTGAAGAAGTCGTGAAGCCGTTGTGAAGTAGTCGTGAATAAGTTGTGAAGAAGTTGTGTTATGAAGTTGTGAGATTGGTTCTAGCTACGATTAGAACTCGACATTTAGCTTTGTGTCGTTAAACCCGTGTAAGCCAAAGTTGTGTACGTTTTTCTCCGCCATAAGGAAGCTTATTGAAGTTGTGAAGAAAACTCTCGAGCAAGGTGTGCTCGGGGAGTGGAGTAGGGCAAGGAAGGTGTCCTTGTAGCCGAACCACTATAAATCTCTCGTGTCTCGGTTAGATCTTTCCATACCTTATTTATTTCTTTACTTGCATCGTCATTACTTTCATACACATAGGCTTATATAATTGCTAGTATTAATTAGAGGTCGACTTCACATAAAGATCAAATGGAAAATCCATTCAAGAAACCAAAACTTTTACAATCAATTTAAAAGAATACATATATAACTAATAATAAGATTTAAGTTTTATTTTTCATAACAAACTAGAATCTAAAGTTTTTAAAAGTATAAAACAAAGGTTTTATAATAAATTAAAAAGACATAAAACTATTCAACCCCCCTTCTAGTTTTCCACAGATTTGATGAGTTTTGGTAAGAAATGAGTAATAAACTTGAGATTTGATCACAAAATCATAACTAGGATGGTAAATGGAGTGTGATTATTACTTGAACTTGAAAATTTTATGGATTATGATTGGGTTCTTGGTCTTGTCCGAATGGGGTAGATGGGATGGGAGGGGTTTGATCTTTTTTAGCTAATTGGTTTATGTGTGTATGTGTTAGTGTTAGTGGAGATGGAAATAAATCACCAAAAATTCATTAATGGTTCTTGGAAGTATTAAGCTAAATGGGGGTGTTGGGAATTCTGCTAAGGAAGAATTCTGCTGATGGATACTGCTGATGGTTACTGCTGAAGCTTTATGATTCTGCTGAAGAATGTTACTGCCGAAGTATAGATTGTGCGGAATGTGTTTCTGCTGATTGATAGTTTCCGCGTATTATGTTATTAGTTAGGATATGCATGAGTTTATTTAGAAAGTGATATTGCATATCTTGAATAGTTTTTAGATTATACGTTTCTTGTGAAACGGTTTAGGGTTGTTTAGGGTTCCTTGTCTATAAAAGGAACACATCATTATGTATTATGTACGAGTTTAGAAAAACACTTTTAGTATTAATCAAAAGATCCATAGAGGATCAAATCGTTCTTAGTAATTGTGTTCTTACTTGTATTTGTTTTCCGCTATAGAATACAAGTAACTTAGACTTTCTTTTAGTGTGTTTGTGATTACATAAACATTACTAACGATCCACGAGCTCACAAAGATCTATCAAGGTCTTAAGTTTCAACAAGTGGTATCAGAGCCTCGTGAGAGTCTCTGTATTACTAGGAACACCTTCACGTTTACACCCTCTCAAAATAACAATGCCTGGATCTGACGATGAATCTGAGGTTCACAGCAACAACAACAACAACAACAACAACCAAAACACCACATCTATGCAACAACTCAATCTCACCAACAGCAATGCAAAGTTTCCTTACCTTAAGAAGGAAGAATATGAATTATGGGCAATGAAGATGCAGAACTGGATCACCAATATTGATTGGAATCTTTGGGAAATTGTCCGTAAAGGAAACAGTTTGAAGAAGCACACCAAAGATGCTGATGGTGTTGTTTCGATTCTTCCTCCTAAAACTGCTGAAGAGGTTCTTGCAGTACAAAGAGAAAATAAAGTGAGAACCATTCTCCTTCAGGCTATTCCAGATGATCACATGGGAGACTTTCACTACATGGAGGAAGCAAAAGATATCTGGATGGCAATCAAGGCTAGGTTTGGTGGGAACGATGAGTCAAGAAGGATGAGGAAGTCGATGTTGAAACAACAGTTTCAAGAGTTCCAAATAACTGAAGAGGAAGGTATTCACAAGGGGTATGATAGGTTCCATAAAATTTTGAGCCAGATGAACCAGCTGAAGGCTAGACCTGATAATGAGGACTGCAATGCTAAGTTCCTGCGATCTTTACCTCCCTCATGGTTACAAGTGAGCATTGCACTCAAAACAAAAGGAGGTCTTGATATGCTTTCGTTTGATGATCTCTACAACAAACTCAAAACTCTTGAGCCTGATGTTAGAAGCCCCGTTCGTTCATCAAACCCTACTTATTCAGCTTTTGTGAGCACTTCCTCCAACAAGCAGTCTCAGGCTTCAAGTTCAAGCTCCTCAGTAATATCTTCCTACTCTCAACCACAATCCAGTGGAGTAATGGAGGATATACTCCACTCTTTTGTTGCTGATTATGAACATCAGCAGCATCTGGCTTTTGAGGATTTTGAACAGGTGGATCCTCTTGATTTAGAAGAGATGAATTTAAAATGGCAGGTGGCCATGCTTACTTTGAATGTCAAGAGGTTTGAAAAGAAGTCTGGAAGAAAGTTTGGGTTTCAGGGACGAGATCCAGCTCGGTTTGATAGAAGGAAAATCAAGTGCTATTCATGTGGTCAGTTGGGTCACTTTTCTAGAGAGTGCAAGGATAGGAAGAGTGGTGATGAAGTTCGGTATTCAAGCTATCAGAAGAATCAAGTGAATGCTGAAAACCCCAAAGCCTTGGTCACTCTGGATGATCATATCAACTGGAATGTGCATGAACCTGAGAATGATGATAATAAAGAAGTGAATGGATTGCTGGCTAGCTGTTCTTCAGAGGATAAACATAGTCACACTGCCTTTATGGGCATATCTCAGGTACAAAATTGTATATTTGGGTGTAGTGAAAGGTATAATGAACTTAAAAAGGAATATGATGAATTAAAACTTAAATATAATGAATGTTATATA
Source organism: Artemisia tridentata subsp. tridentata (assembly GCA_021014915.2). Lineage (NCBI taxonomy): Eukaryota > Viridiplantae > Streptophyta > Magnoliopsida > Asterales > Asteraceae > Artemisia > Artemisia tridentata. The sequence goes on from CP139503.1 coordinate 285,255,376, forward strand.
GATGTTAAGGCATATAAACACTCTTTAAAAACTCTAGAAAGACAAAAAGTTTGGTTTCAGAAGAATGAGGGTGCTTATAATGAAAAGATAGGGGTGTTAGAGAGAGATTTACTTTGTGCTAATAATGATTTAAAGTGTACTGAGAAAGAAAAAGCAGAAGTAGTGTTAGAAAAACAGGAAGTGCAGACTAAACTTGACAATAGCTTGGCTAGGTTTGATAAATGGAAAGATTCATCTAAAAATCTAAACAGGTTAGTTAATAGTTCTATGTCTGTAAAAACTAAGATTGGTTTAGGGTTTGGTGACTACATAGGGAAAGATCAATTCTATGACCCTAATGAGTATAGTGTGTTTGACCCTGAGCCTGTAGACTATCAAGTTCCTGTTAAGTTTGTCAAGGAAGGTGGCTTACATGCTGTGTCTGGACCTATTAGGGGAGAACACATGCCATCTAGCACCACCACCTCTGACTTTGATGGATCACACCATCTTTATGGCAAAAAGTCAAGTGACTTGCCAGACCCTAACTCTAATTCTGCTGACTTTGTCTCTTGTTCTGACAGTGACAAGTCCTCTGACCAAGGGTCTACCACCTATACAAGTTGTGATTCAAGTAAAAAGTCAGACCCTACAAAGACCTCTCCCAACCCCTCACCCAAGACACCCTACAAGTCTGCTAGAATTGCTGCTGAGGATGTCCAAGTCCAAGACAGTTTCTTCTGAAGACTTGTCTTTTAATTCTTTGCAAAATAATGTTTCTTATTGTGTCAAAAACAATCCTGTTTCTGTTAGTGATTTGAATAATTCTACTTGTAATGGAACATCTTTTTCTTTTAATAAATCTTCTAAAAAGAAGAAATGTTTTGTGTGTGGAAGTAAATCTCATCTAATCAAGGATTGTGATTTTCATGAGCAAAGAATGGGTGTTGGTCAGACTAAACCTAGACCAATGTGGACAAATGTTCAGAATATTCCACCATATGTCCCACAGGCATCTCATAGGGCCAGCAATTATGCTGATAGACATTCTGCTGATAGACATTCTCCTAAGAAACATTCTGCTGCTAGAAATTTTCAGTCTGCTAGGAGAAGATATGTTGCTAGACCATTTGTGCAACCCACTAGTTCTTATTTTCAGAATGGTTTTTGGCCTGGCTTTATTGACTCAATGAATATGGGTATGGGATATTGGGATACTGCTGTTAAGCCCTCAGCAGGTTGTTTTTGGACTCACAAGGGACCTAATCTTCATAGAAGGTCCAAGAACAATGGTGGATCTTATCAATCTACATGGCCTAATTCTTATGATCCACAAGGCAGGCTCAAGTCAGTAATGACTTGAGTCTCCAATGTGTACTAACATTTGTATAATTTTGTTGTATATGTAGGATCATCCTTTAAAGAGTAAAGATGTTGGTATTATTGATAGTGGCTGTTCAAGAAGTATGTCAGGAAACAGGGACATGATGCATGATTTTGTACCCATTCAAGGAGGAGGCAATGTGACCTTTGGTGGAGGAGATGGCACAATCACTGGGTATGGAACCATCAGAACACCTCACTTGGACTTTGTTAATGTGCTCTATGTGAAAGAACTGCAACACTTCAACTTGTTCTCAGTATCTCAAATATGTGACACAAAGAACAAGGTCTTCTTCTCAGAGGATGAATGTCTTGTACTATCTAAAGACTTCAAGCTTCCAGCAGATACCACAATTCTGCTGAAAGTTCCCAGAAGATACAATTTATACACAATCAACTTGAATGAAGTCCAACCTGAAGGTGATCTGACATGCTTGGTGGCTAAAGCATCCCTGGATGAGTCAACTAAGTGGCATAGAAGGATGGCTCATGTTTAACTTCAAGACCATTAACAAACTCTCTAAGCTTGGTCTAGTTCATGGGCTTCCCTCCAAAGTCTTCACCAATGAACACAATTGTGTTGCCTGCAACAAAGGGAAGCAACACAGAGCTTCATACAAAGCCATTACAGCTGTGAGCACTATCTCAGAACCTCTTCAGTTGCTGCACATGGATCTTTTTGGTCCAGCTCAAGTCAGGAGTATTGATCTCAAATCCTTCTGCCTGGTGATCACTGATGACTATAGCAGGTTTTGTTGGGTATTCTTTTTGAGAACTAAAGATGAAACATATCCAATCTTAAAAGAGTATATTACCCTTGTTGAAAACCAGCTAAATAAAAAGGTTAAAGGGATTAGGTGTGATAATGGGACAGAGTTCAAAAATGCTGTGTTAATAGAACTTTGTCAGTCTAAGGGGATAAAAAGGGACTATAGCACTCCAAGAACCCCACAGCAAAATGGGGTTGCAGAAAGAAAGAATAGGACCTTAATAGAGGCAGCAAGATCCATGCTTGCAGACTCTAAATTACCCACCATGTTCTGGACTGAAGCAGTAAGTACTGCTTGTTATGTTTTGAACAGGGTATCCATCACTAGACCTCATATCAAGACACCTTATGAACTTCTCACTGGGAAAGTTCCTGATATTCATTACCTTAAACCTTTTGGTTGTCAGGTGACCATTTTGAACACTAGTGATCCCTTAGGAAAGTTTGATGAAAAGGCAGATGAGGGGTTTATTGTGGGATATTCAGCTCATAGCAAGGCTTATAGGGTCTATAATTTAAGTTCTAAAAAGATAGAAGAGACCCTTAATCTGAGATATCTAGAAACTAAGCCTAATGTTCAAGGACAAGGTCATCCTTGGTATTTTGACTTGGATTACCTAACTGATTATTTGGGCTATACTAGATATGTTGCTGAACAATCTGCAGGTACAAAAGAGTCTCCTACTAACAATGCAGGTACCCTGGAAGAGGACTCAGGAAGTGAGTCTGAGCATGATGAACATACTATTGTAGTTCCCTCTTTTCCTCCTAACCATGTTGAAGGAGATACTTCTGGGGAGATTGAAGATTTGTCACACTATGCAGAGGACCTTGCTAGACTCAAGAAACAAGAATTTGCAGCTAATCAAGAAGCTGGAAGACTTAGTGAGGAGTCAGCACAACCCTTCAGTGGAAACCAGGATTCTGCTGATCCCTCTCATGTTTCTGCTGATGTTGCCAAATCTACTGATGGGTCTTCTGAAGGTTCTCCAATGACTAATAATGTGTCCACAGACTTTGAGGAACCTTATACACGCTTTCCAGGTCCTTCTGATCTTGGAAATCACTCACCCAAAGCTGGTATCTTCAATTCAGCCTCCTATGACAGTGAATTTGGACCAAACATGACCAATCTTGATACCTCAATTGAAGTCAACCCCAATGCAACCAAAAGGATCAATACTGCTCATCCTCAATCAAACATTCTTGGTGATCCTCAAGCACCTGTTAGAACTAGAAGCTCTGTGAAAGGTTCTAAGTATAGTCAAGTGGCTTTTCTTTCTTATGTCTCATCTCAGCAAAGGGACAATCACACAGACTTTAAGCATTGTCTGTTTGCTTGTTATCTTTCTCAAGTGGAACCAACAAGTGTCAGTCAAGCTCTTGAAGACTCAAGCTGGCTTGAAGCAATGCAGGAAGAGATGCTACAATTCAAGAATCAGAAAGTTTGGCTATTGGTACCACTACCTGAAGGGAAGATTGCCATTGGTACCAAGTGGATTTTGAAAAATAAAAGAGATGCCAGGGGTATTGTGGTTAAAAATAAAGCAAGATTGGTGGCACAAGGATTCAGACAAGAGGAGGGCATTGATTATACTGAAGTGTTTGCTCCTGTAGCTAGGGTTGAGGCCATCAGAATCTTCTTGGCCTATGCATCTTATATGGGTCTCATGGTGTATCAGATGGATGTCAAAGGTGCTTTTCTATATGGAGAAATTGATGAGGAGGTTTATGTATCTCAACCCAAAGGTTTTGAAGACCCAGATAATCCCAAGCATGTTTACAGGGTTGTCAAGGCTCTCTATGGCCTTCATCAGGCACCCAGAGCTTGGTATGCTAGGCTTTCATCATTTCTGCTGAAGCATGGATACAGAAGAGGTGCTATAGACAAAACACTCTTCATTAAGAAGAATTCCAGGGATATCATCCTTGTTCAAGTTTATGTGGATGACATTATTTTTGGCTCCACTAAAGAGGCTTGGTGCAGGGAGTTTGAGGAACTCATGAAGGGAGAGTTTCAGATGAGTGCTATGGGGGAGCTCACTTTCTTTTTGGGTCTCCAAGTTCAGCAGAAACCAGATGGTATCTTTATTAGTCAGGATAAGTATGTTCAAGATATGTTGAAGAAGTTTGATATGGAGAATGTTAGACCTGCCACTACACCCTATGAAGCTCCCAAACCAAAGAATAATCTTGAACCAGATCCTGCAGTGAATGTTCACTTGTACAGGTCTATGATTGGTTCACTGATGTACTTGACAGCTTCAAGGCCAGATATCACATTTGCTGTGAGTGCTTGCTCTAGACATCAGGTCACACCACTCACTTCCCACCTGAATGCAGTCAAGAAGATCTTTAAGTATCTCAAAGGCCAACCCAAGCTAGGTCTTTGGTACCCAAAAGAGTCTCCTTTCAAGTTGGAAGCTTATAGTGATAGTGACTATGCTGGTGCAAATCTGGATAGGAGATCCACAACTGGAGGTTGCCAATTTCTTGGAAGAAGGTTGATTTCTTGGCAATGCAAGAAACAAACAATTGTTGCTACCTCATCTACTGAAGCAGAGTATGTTGCTGCTGCCAATTGTTGTGGACAGGTTCTTTGGATACAAAATCAATTGTTGGACTATGGGTTTAATTTCATGAACACCACAATTTTTATTGATAACCAAAGTACCATATGTATAGTTAAAAATCCAGTTTTTCATAATAGAACTAAGCATATTGAGATTAGGCACCATTTTATAAGAGATGCATATGAAAAACATTTGATTAAGGTGCTTAAAATTCACACAGATGATAATGTGGCAGATTTGCTGACTAAAGCTTTTGATGGACCTAGGTTTCAACACTTAGTGGTCCATATTGGGATGGTTCACCCTTAAATGCTATGTTTGAGGGGAGGCATAGGCCTCAGGGGAGGCATATGCCTCAGGGGAGGATTGTGATTGTAAAGTATGTACTATTTTTATAGATTTTTGATTATGTTTGCTAACACACTAATCCACTAATGTAATTTTAGTTTGTATGGTTTGGTTTGTTTGCTGTTATGTGTATGTTTTACAGAACTGTCTTGATTCTGATGATCTTAAGTTGAAGTTCACCAAGATTATACGTTTATGGGACATGGTCAAGTAAGCTTAAAGAGTGTTTCTGCTGAATGGAAGTACTGAAACATAGTTCAAGTCATAATCAAAGCAAAGTTGTTCATTCATTCAAAAGAAATTACAGCTTACAAACAACTTAATCAAGACCAATCCTATACAAAATCATCTACACAGACACAAGTTCCTATCATCTAATGCTGCACCAGGAAGACTAACAGACATGATTGAAGATGCTGAAGAACCTAGTTTTATATCTTTGGTCCTTGGCAACATCTCATCAGCACCTACTCCATTTTTCCCTTTCCCTTTCCAGTCACCTCTGCACCCTTGCTCTTTCCTGTGTCTCTATGGTATGAAACACCAGTCCTTGGAGCAGGAAGACCAATAACCACTTCCCTTGTCTCTGGGAGTGGTGGATTTCTGGTGTGTGGCCTTGGTTGGGGTTGTGAAGGTTGGGGATTCTCTTCCCTGGTTGCTGCTGCTTCTCTCTCCTCTTCCTCTCTTACCAACCTATTGAAGATTGGCTCAAGACGCTCTGTGGAGTCATCAGAGCCCCTAGATGAATCATCTGGATCCACCACACTATCATCCTCTGAAGAAGGAAGAAAAGGGGACTTCCTTGTAGGTGGCTCGTCTTGGTGAGGATATCGAAATAGAGGTCGACTATCCTCAGATGATGAAGATGATGATGGAGGTTTGGGTGGATTGTTGGGTCTGCTTGAAGAGCCCACATCATGTCTTTTCTTGCGAGCTTGTTCTTTGGTAATACCATACCTTCTATGTGAAGGGTGTCTGGTTGATTGAGGTTTGTTATCTCCTTTGAATCTGCTGATGTCAGTTCATGAAGAAATATCGATGACTTCGGGTTGGTTATTCATTGTGTGTGATATGTGATTTTGATTGGATAAAGGTTTGATGGTAAATTAGGGTTAAGTGATTTGTGCGGATTGTGAATTGGGGATATTTAATAGGCGAAGTCAAGTGGTAATGCTAATTAATGCGCGTTGGGTGGCATATTAAAACTCAAGATCTTACCGAAGATATTATTCTCTTGAGTTGATTCTGCTGATTGACTCTTCACTTCAGCGGATTGACCTTCATTTCTGCTGAAAGGTTGATTTTGAATGGTGAAGTTACTTTACACGTCAGATAAGGTCAACCAGTTGTTCCGATAAATTTTGACCATAATTGGGTAACTTCTATTTATAACCTATTCATATAATCTTCGCCCAAAACAACTAATTCCCTCTTCAAGCTCTCTAAACCTATCCTTCATTCTCTAACAAGTTCTTCAATGGAGTCCCTACAATTCAAGAAGGATCACAATAAAGTTGCTTTTCTGGGAACAGCTAAGGGACAGGAAATATACGACCCTATGGTTGATTTCTTAAAGCGATCAAAGATTCATTTTGCTTTGACCCATTATCCGGATATAGTTCATGAATCTTTGGTAAAACAATTTTGGGCATCTGCTGAGAAGCGGTCTGAGTCAGAGATAGTAGCAAAGATTGATGGAACTGAGTATGTTGTTACTGAAGCTTTGATTAGGGAAAGATTACAGTTGGATGATGAAAATGGGGTTTATCACACCAACACTGGAGAAATACTTACTGGTCTAAGAGCAGCGGGTTATCAAAGTGTGGATACGACTATGTGGCTGAAGAACAAGTTTTGTCCCAAGTGGAGATTTCTGGTGCATACACTACTCCAATGCATCAGCAACAAATCTGGAGGATGGGATCAATTCTCTACTCAACTGGGTTGTGGTATAGTGTGTCTTTCACAGGGTTTAACTTATAATTTTTCTAAGTTTATTTTTGATAATTTGGTGGAAAATATTCAAAAGAAAAAGCATAAGTTTTTAATGTACCCTAGGTTTCTACAGATAATTTTGGACATAAATACCCAGGATAGAGGACATTATCCCATAGGAGCCCTTAGTGCCAAGTTGTTTGCGTCTATGCGAACTCATTATGGTGGGGAGCATCATCCACTTCTACCAGCTATGTTGCCACATGGCAATGATGATGCTGATGAGGGCAATGCTGCTGATACTCCACCAGTTCCCAATACTGCTGATGGTACTCCATCAGTAGAAAGGGATGAGGGCCCATCCTTATCTGCTGAAATACCCATTGTTTCTACTGACCATCCTCCACCTTCCCCTATTCCATCACCATCTCATGAAGCTCCTGAAGAGCTTGTTCCTGAGGTAGAGGAGACAATTCAGTCTCTTGATACTCATATTCCTACACCTCTTGAAGATGAGATTCCAAGACTGTCCACACCTAGTCCATTTCGAGACCCATTAGATGAGAACACTTCTAATTTTGCGAATATAAATGTTTCTTCTGAAAGGCCCAATGAAGCTCCCTTTACCACTGAGACATCTGCTGGTGGAGCAGAGGACCCTATTACTCTCACTTCTTTGTATACTTTACTCAACAGGAATGTTCAAGAAACTGAGAAGTTGAAGAAGGAACTTGCAGACACTAAGTCATCACTTGGTGATGAGATTGTGGTGCTGAAAAGAAGGGTTCAAGAATTAGAGGATAAACTTGGGCAGACAAAGAAGAGGAAGTTTGTGTTTGCATCTGATGATGAGCAGGAAGCTAGTTATTGGGATCATCTTGAGTTATTGGCTGAAGCTGCTCAGAAGACTTCTACTCCTTCACCTAAAGCTGCTGAATCCTCTCAACAAAGAGATCAGATTAAGTTCTTCAGAAAAAGGAGAAGACAGTACTTGAGCAAGGAAACTACACTACCAAATTTGTCTGTTGCTCAAGAACATGCTGATGATGCTCATGTGGCTTCTGCTGATGTTACCTCTTCCAAGGTGTCTACTGAAGTGTTTGTTGCTGGACGATTCTTTACCTTGGATACTACTGATGAAGTTACTGCTCCACATGTTGAATCTTCAACTCAACATGTTTCTGCTGATGCTTCTATTGGAGTTTCTACTGAAGATATTGACAGAGTTACTAGTGTAGATACTTCTGGAAATGAGCAAGGAAGGGTGATTGGAGAAGATCTTGGTTCAGATCTTATAAGTGCAGAAGAAAGAATGGAGCAAGAAAGGTTGGTTAAAGAATATGAGGATCTTTTGAAGAGTCAAGCTTTAGCAAAAGAGATGGCTGATCATTTTACTTCAAATTTGCCTCCTGAAAGGCAAAGAGAGCTAGATGAGCAATCAGCTCATTTCACTGATGCACAATGGGACTCTTACACTCAACAAGCTGCATCCAATCCCAATTTGGCCCAGAGTATCTTAGGAGCTAACTTTGATAGTAATAATTTTGCTGAACAAATGGTAGCTCTTGGGCAACAGAGGAAGAAAGCTGCAGCTGAAAGGAGGAAGGCTATTGCTGCTCAGAAAGCACAAGCTAGGAGAGATAGACCCAAGACTGAAGCAGAAATGAGACAATATAGGAGGAATGTGGTTTATAATCAGTATACCTCTGTGTATAGCCATGGTTTGACAAAGAAGCAAGTTTGGGCTTTGTCTGATTCAGAGTTGAATAGAATTTATGATCAGATTATGAAGACTATTCAATCTTCTGATACTCACCCTAAGAGGACTGCTGAGAGTTTGGAGGCTCCATCTATCAAAAGACTGAAGCAAGTGGAGCTAGGTACTTCATCTACTGGAGATACTCCTGAGGATTTACAATCTGCTGAGCCTATTGTTACTCCTCACATTGCTGCTGATGAAGCTTCTGAGAGACAATCATCTGGGATTCCTGTTTCTCCTGAAGCTACGCTCAATTCTGCTGAAGCCTTTGCTGCCCCATCTACTGCTCATGAAGCTTCATCCTTGTACAATTATAATGCAGAAAAGGTTCAACAAGCTGAACAGGCAGCTGCTAAGGGTAAACAAGCTAGGGAAATGGCTGACAGGTTGCATGAAACAGGGGTTTCTGATTCAAGTTCTCCTATTCCTACTGAAGATACTTCTTATATTGCTTCTGAAGATGTCTCTATGGGCATTTATATCCCTGGTCGAAGGAAGAAGAGAATGTCACATATAAGGAAGCATATTGCAAGTAGAAGATCCATTAGAGTGGCTAAGCAGATTCTCAGAGCTCAAATGAGTAGTTCTTCCAAGCAAGTTGATCTAGAAGCCTCTGATGATTTATTTATTCAAGAAGGATCTTCTGAAACGTTTCCTGAAGGATCATACAATGTGTTGATCAGATGGACTATCACAGATGGACAAATTAATACTATTTACAGGCAAGATCAATCTTATAAGAATTTCACTTTCTTGCAAGAAATTCTTCATTTGGTGGATAGGCAAGATCTGCAGACCCTTTACAAGTTGGTTACTGAGTATTATGCTATGCATACTCCACAAGGTGCTGGTCTATATCTATTGGGGGATCTTCATGTTCTCTTTGACTCCCAAACTCCACAAGGGAAAGGCTATTCGATTTGGAAAAATTCCCATAGGTGGAAAGTTGATACTTGGAGGTTTTATCCCATTCCCAATGTCCATGTGGTTGAGACTGAGTCGGGGATAAGAGTATGTATGTTTTCTGATCAAACATATCCATTGTCCATGACTCTGATGAATCGAATGCTCCAAAGGAAGTTGGAAATTCCTCCAAATCCAGTTGCTAATGATAGGACACATGCTGAACAATTGGTTGGATTCATCAAGTCCAAGCTTCTGCATCCACAAGCTTCTACTTGATTCTGGTATTATGTATTCTTTGTATTTTTTCTATTTCTTTATTTCTTTCTTATTTCATTCTTAGTAAAAAAAAAAAAAAAAAAAAAAAAAAAAAAAAAAAAAAAAAAAAAAAAAAAAATTTGTATTTGTACTAACTTTTATGCAGGTTTGTTGTATATCTCTGTTGATGGTTATCAACTCACCAGATGTGACTTGTGTCCATCAAAGAGTTGGCTAGTCCAAAGGGTACAGCTTTGGTAAAGACAAATCAAATCTGTTGATAGCTATAATAGCTTGCTAAAAGCTATAGGGTACTAAACTCACCCATGCTTCATTGCTGAGAGTTGAAATGGTTCTCAATTCACCATGGATGTAACCCTTTATGGGATCCAAAGAATTGGCTAGTCCACAAAAGTATGGTTTGTGGTAAAGACACTTGGTATCCATATTTGGTGTTCAATTCACCAAGGTTCAGTTGAAACCAAAGAATTGGCTAGTCCTGAGCAAACGGCTACAGGTAAAGACATCTCAAATCCGTTTATAGTTGCTGGTTTGCTAATAAATCAGATGGTTATCAGTGTACCATAGTTTTCGAACTTAAACATTTGGCTACTCCAGTAGTGATGGCTATTGGTAAAGAGACATCAAATCCATTATTTTCAATGATTCACCTCTCACAGGAGTTAACACACCTGGATGTGATGAGAATAGTATGAAACTAATATGTTTTGATGTACACATTGTCATTTGTTGCTGCAAAGATCTGCTGTTTAAAGTTTTGCCATTCATAGAGATGTGTTTTATTTGCTTCTTTGCTGCTGATGTTCGAGTTCTATCCTCTTCTCATGCATTGTTACAGATCTATCAAGAATCTTGAACTTAACCATGTCAAATTCAAGATTAGGGGAGGATTGTTGGGAATTCTGCTAAGGAAGAATTCTGCTGATGGTTACTGCTGATGGTTACTGCTGAAGCTTTATGATTCTGCTGAAGAATGTTACTGCCGAAGTATAGATTGTGCGGAATGTGTTTCTGCTGATTGATAGTTTCCGCGTATTATGTTATTAGTTAGGATATGCATGAGTTTATTTAGAAAGTGATATTGCATATCTTGAATAGTTTTTAGATTATACGTTTCTTGTGAAACGGTTTAGGGTTGTTTAGGGTTCCTTGTCTATAAAAGGAACACATCATTATGTATTATGTACGAGTTTAGAAAAACACTTTTAGTATTAATCAAAAGATCCATAGAGGATCAAATCGTTCTTAGTAATTGTGTTCTTACTTGTATTTGTTTTCCGCTATAGAATACAAGTAACTTAGACTTTCTTTTAGTGTGTTTGTGATTACATAAACATTACTAACGATCCACGAGCTCACAAAGATCTATCAAGGTCTTAAGTTTCAACAGGGGGGTTAGGGGGGCGGCACATGTGGGCAGTTTGGGATAGATTTGATGTAATTGTAAGGCTTTGTCTACCATTTTATTAAGAGTTAGCTAGTTTAGTGTATACATTGAGTGTTATCGGGTACCGAGTTAACTAGAAATAACTCGTGACGAGGTGAAATGAGATACGACGAAGTTGTAAAAATTGTAAAATCATGTTCCTTGCAAGAATCGGGTGTTAGAATGATTATCGGATTGAAATTTCGTAAACCGACGGAGTTATAAGCGTCAAACGAAAAATATAGCGATTGGTTTAAAAACACCGGGTAAAGTAATAATATAATCTCTATATCATTATAATTAGCTTGAAAATGTGTTAGGATCATTGTCGGGAGTATTGGGTATAATGTTAGTAGAAATGACTGAGTGGTTACGCGCATTTGAATACATAGCTAAACCTAACTGGTTACGCGCATTTGAATACCCGTAAACCAAGTTTACGACATGATGAATGATGCCCATGAATAGTGATTTCCCTCCGGGAATGAATAGTGTCATATGAATAGTAAAATTTTTGACGACTTCTCAAAGTCTCAAACTGACTTCAAAAATGATGAATAGTGAAATGATGAATAGTGATCGGTGAATAGTGATTGATGAATAGTAACTCATGAATAGTAAATTGTCGAGGTTTGGAAAATGACCTGAAATTACGAGTTGTGACAATCGACCACCCTAAAAGGAATTCAGTCCCTGAATTCAGCTGATGTTGGTCTCTGGAGTGGTCTCGGTGAAAAGATGTGGGTATTTGAGTCGCATCTGGTCTTCCCGTTCCCTAGTAAACTCAGTACCTCTGCGAGAATTCCAGCGAACTTTGAAGATCGGAATTCGACTTTGCTTCAACTGTTTGACCTCTCGGTCCATGATTTCTGCTGGTTCTTTCACAAAGTTAAGCTTATCATCGATCTGAATTTCTTCCAATGGGATTACGAGCGTTTCGTCTGAAAGACATTTCTAGAGGTTTGAGACATGAAACGTGTTATGTACATTGCTGAGCTCTGACGGAAGCTCCAGGCTGTACGCTACCGGACCGATCCTTTCCAGAATCTTGAACGGCCCAATGTATCTCGGGTTCAACTTCCCGCGTTTCCTGAATCGTATCACGCCCTTCCAAGGCGAGACCTTCAACATGACTTTGTCTCCAACCTGGAATTCTAATGGTTTGCGTCGAACATCGGCGTAACTTTTCTGTCGGCTTCTGGCTGTTTGGAGTCTTTCTCTAATCTGAATTATCTTTTCTGTTGTTTCTCTGACCAACTCTGGACCTGTTAGCTGTACATCACCAACTTCGGCCCAATAAACTGGGGACCTGCACTTACGACCGTAGAGTGCCTCGAATGGTGCGGCTTTTATGCTCGAATGATAGCTGTTATTGTAAGAGAACTCGATCAATGGCGAATGGTTAGCCCAACCATTTCCAAAGTCAATGACACATGCCCTGAGCATGTCTTCCAATGTCTGAATCGTTCTCTCGCTCTGACCATCGGTATGAGGATGATATGCGGTACTCATGTCTAACTTATACCCAAATGAATCTTGCAATGATTCCCAAAAATTTGAAGTAAAGCGACTATCTCTGTCGGAAATGATGGAAATTGGTGCACCGTGCTTTGAGACTATTTCCTTGACGTAAAGTCTGGTGAGCTGATCCATAGTATAAGTCTCTTTGATTGGAATGAAATGAGCTGACTTGGTGAGACGATCAACTATTACCCAAATAGCATCGTAACCTCCTGATATTTTGGGAAGTTTAGTGACAAAGTCCATTGTAATGCGTTCCCACTTCCACTGAGGAATCTCTGGTTGCTGAAGTAATCCTGATGGCTTCTGGTACTCGGCTTTCACTTTAGCACAAGTAAGGCATTTACTAACATATGTAGCTATCTCTGCTTTCATATTCGGCCACCAATAAAGCTTCTTGAGATCCTGATACATCTTATCAGAACCTGGATGAATGGAGTACTTCGACTTGTGCGATTCGTGCATGATCAACTCTCGTATTCCACCATAGAGAGGTATCCAGCTTCTATCCTTGAAGCATAATGTTCCATCTGATCTCCTTACTAAACCGTTTGCATTATCTTGCATTCCTTTAAGTGTTTCACTTGGTAGGTTTTCTTCCTTGAGTGCCTCGACTTGGGCCTCGAGGATCTTTGATGGTAGTGGTGAAATGATAGTCATTCCCAATGCCTGACTCTCAAAGGCTTGAGTCTCTCTTTTCGACTGAGTGCATCTGCCACAACATTGGCTTTTCCTGGGTGATATCTGATTTCACAGTCGTAATCACTAAGTAGTTCCAACCAACGACGTTGCCTCATGTTAAGTTCCTTCTGATCAAGAATGTACAGTAAGCTTTTGTGGTCTGTAAATACTACACACTTTATTCCGTAAAGATAATGCCTCCAAATCTTGAGTGCGAAAACCACGACACCCAATTCTAAATCGTGAGTAGTGTAGTTCTTCTCATGCTTCTTAAGCTGACGAGATGCATAAGCTATCACTTTCTCGTTTTGCATTAACACTGCTCCAAGTCCTTTGTGTGAAGCATCGCAATATACCACGAAGTTTTCAATCCCTTCTGGCAATGACAAAATTGGCGTGCTGCAAAGTTTCTGCTTCAATAACTGAAAAGCGGTCTCTTGCTTTCCTCCCCAATCGTACTTCTGGTTCTTTTGTGTCAACTTGGTCAGTGGCTTAGCTATCTTGGAAAAACCTTCAATGAACCTTCTGTAATATCCGGTAAGTCCTAAGAATTTACGAATTTTTGTGGGAGTTTTTGGTGTTGCCCAATCTTTAACTGCCTCAATCTTTGCTGGATCAACCTGTAGTCCCTGACTATCAATGACATGACCAAGAAATTGTACTCTTCTGATCCAAAAATCACACTTTGAAAATTTGGGATACAGTTTCTCTTTCTTGAGCAGTTCTAAGATTATTCTAAGGTGTTCTCCGTGCTCTTCTTCATTCCTTGAGTAAATCAAGATATCGTCAATGAATACGATCACAAACTTATCTAGATATGGCTTGCAGACCCTGTTCATGAGATCCATGAACACAGCTGGTGCGTTGGTTAGTCCAAACGGCATTACCTGAAATTCATAATGACCATAGCGTGTTCTGAATGCTGTCTTCGGGATATCTCCCTCCCGAACCCTAAGCTGATGGTAACCCGATCTCAAGTCGATCTTGGAATAATAACTGGAACCTTGCAACTGATCAAACAAATCGTCGATCCTGGGAAGTGGATAACGATTCTTCACCGTTAATTTGTTTAGCTCTCGATAATCAATGCACATTCTGAAAGATCCATCTTTCTTCTTTACAAACAAAACTGGTGCTCCCCAAGGCGAGGAACTTGGTCTAATGAATCCTTTATCCAAGAGCTCTTGCAATTGGTTCAACAACTCTTGCATTTCTGAAGGTGCAAGTCGATAAGGTGCTCGCGCAACTGGTGCGGCTCCCGGCACTAAGTCAATCTGAAATTCGACTTGGCGAGTAGGTGGAAGTCCTGGTAAGTCTTCTGGAAAGACTTCTGGAAAATCTTTAACTGTTGGCACATCCTCAAGTCGCTTCTCTTCCGACTTCTTTTCTGTAATATGAGCCAAGAATGCATAATAGCCTTTCTTTAGGTATTTCTCTGTTTTAATGCACGAGATGATGCTGAGTCTAGTCGCACTGCGTTCTCCGCGAACGACCAATGTTTCACCATCATAAGGAAGATGAACAACTTTTTCATCACAGATGATTCTGGCATGATGTTGAGATAACCAATCCATTCCGATGACAATGTCGAAACTTCCAAGTTCTACTGGCATGAGGTCTATATTGAACAGGTGATTGAGAAAATTGAGAGTGAAACCACGAATGATCGTGTCGGTGCCAACTAAACTACCGTTAGCAAGTTCAATGTGATATGGAGTGTCTAATGCGGTTGGTTCAATGTTGAGTAATGGTGCAAATGCAGTAGAAACAAAACTTCTATCGGCTCCTGAATCAAATAGTATGGATGCATAACGCTTATTAATAAGGAACGTACCCGTAACGACATTCGGGTCCTCCCTGACCTCTTCTCCTCCAAGGACATAAGCTCTCCCTCTAGCTATTCCACCTTGGTTATTGTTTCCCTGATTCTTTCCTTTTGGACATTCCTTCGTGAAGTGTCCAACTTCTCCACAACCAAAGCATGTTACTGGGGGCTTCTGATTATCAACCACAATCGGAGCTTTGCAATCACTGGTCGAATGACCAACTTTCTTACAGTTCCCACAAGGATTTGGACAATTTCCAGGGTTATGATGGGTTTGACATTTGTTGCACTTGGGTAAAGTACTATTTTAACCTCTTTTCTCAGCTTGACCTGCAACATAAGCCTTTGCAGTTTCCTGTCTCTTGGGTGGTGGTTGAGTAACATTACTACTCTGGTTGTTATCCCGATTTATTTTGTTGTTGTTGTTATTGGAATTGTTTCGGTTGCTGTTATAATTGTTGTTGTTTCGGTAGTTGTTGTTGGAGTTACGGTTACTGTTGGTGTTGTTGTTGTTGTCTGAAGCAGTTCCTTTCTTCACTATCTGAGCCATGAGTTTCTGAGACATTTTGATTGCCTCATCCAATGTTTGCGGGTCAAAAGAAATCACATTTCCACGGATGTTGTGAGGTAATCCTCCAATGAAATTCTCCAATAGCTTCTCAGTGTCCGGAACCATTGTCGGACATAATGCTGCCAATTCCTGAAATCTCCTGATATATGCCTCAATATCATTTCCTGCTGTCACTAGCTCGTAAAACTCTGTTTCCATCTTTTTCACTTCTGTTCGTGGGCAAAACTTCTTTTTCAGCAACTTCTTGAATTCGTCCCATGTAAGCTTGTGAGCATTCTCCATTCCCATGGGCTTTGCATACGAATTCCACCATGACATAGCTTCCCCAACGAGTGTACTAGTAGCAAACTTAACTTTGCTGTCCTCCGGACAGTTGCATAGAAGGAATACTGATTATGTCTTTTCAAACCATCGGATCATGGCAGTGGCTCCTTCAGTGCCTTTGAATTTTTCTGGATCACCACTCTTGAAATCTTTGTACGTACATTTACGACCATTTGTACCATTGGTATTTATTCCTGCGGCTTCCGCGGTTTCTGCCCGCGAAGCGGCTTCAGCAGCAGCTGCAGCTACGGCAGCTCTTTCTGTAACCAATGTTGCCTCTATACTGTCGGCAACAAGCTTTCTGACCTCAGCTGAAGTCATAGCAGTAGTGGCTCTTTTGGGTGGCATAATTCTTCACAATCACAAAAGATAACAACAATGAGAATCCACAATAGAAAACGATCATCATACACAATATATACAACCACAACATGTATATACATCCACAACACGTATAAATACAACCACAGCATGTATAAATACAATGAAACCACAACGAAACATCATAAATACAATACATGAAAATTTCGGTTACACAGACCGATATCATAAAATAGCACAACGAAAATCCTGCATAGTAGAGTCACACTTGATATATTTGTTTGTACTACAAGCAAAAGACAACAAGTTCTAAACTATGTCCCACACCCGGGACTAGGATAATAATGTACAAGCTACATGATAACAGTCTAACACTAGGCACCTCCTCCGGGTGCTCCATCTAGCCTGCGGAAAATCCTCTGAAGATCCCTAGACATCGCAACAACGATCTCCTCTAGGTGCTGAACTCGAAGCTGAAGATCAGTCTCCCTAGTCTCTGATGCAGACATCCTAGCCTGAACTGAAGATAACTCACCGGCCTGGTGATGATGCTCATCCTGGGACATCTGTGCCCTGTCGAACAACTCAGGCATCTCCTGCCTCAGCTGTGTGATATGCTCTGAACTCTCTAACTGACGAGCCTCTAAACCCTGGTGTGACACATCAATGGCAACCCTGCCCTGGATCAATCCCTTGACCTCCTCCTCTATAGCCTCAATACGGCTCACTGGAGTCTTGTCTAGATGAGACAATGCCCTATCAATCTCTCCCTGAAGTTGATCTAGTCGTGAGTCAAATGTAGCAGCAGTAAGCAGTCTATCAGCAGCAGCCCTCGAGCTCTCACCAACCTTGAATCTGCTGGGTGGTGCTGTCTCTGTGGCATCTGAAGTATCTGGTGATGGGATATCAAGACGAGCCCGCTTCTTGAGTGGTAGGTCTGACATAGGAGTAGGATCTCTGGGTCCATACCAGGGATGAACTGGTACTGATGGCATTTGTGGTGCTGATAGGGATAGCAATGGTGGAGACAATGATGATAAGGATGGTAAGGGTGATAATGGTGGTGGTGTACTAAATGCCACACTCCTCCTCGCTGTCAAGCGGCGACGGAGTGGATGAGATGAAGTAAGTGATAATGGTGGTGGTAGGGATACAAATGCAGCTGGTGACCTGACAGTGAGACGATGAACCCGCTTAGCAGCAGTGCGCTTCATGCGCGGCCCACCTGGATATGTACGGTAAACTCGACCATAGGGTACAAACTCTCCTGGCTGGATAACTGGAACAACTCTGGGACCACGACGGATCACAGGTGACAGTGGTGGGGTAGGCACGACTTCCCCCTCCTCAAAGGGTTCTGTCTCTGCCTCTGACATCACAGGTGAAGACTGTGGAGTAGGCTCCACTGATGACAAAATGATAGTGGGTATCGAGGATGATGTAACAGACTCTAGTATGATGGAGGGTAGTGAAGAAGTATCGTCTGACTCAGAGTCCGATGAGATAACAATAGGATGTGAATCCGAAGACATCACTGTGACAATAGATGTGAAATAAAAGTAAATAAACATTTACACGATGTGAGTTATGATGAAATGATATATGTATGAAATCGCCATCACTACATGTGATATAATGAATATGCACTTATGCTACAATGATGAGATGCTATGATGGTGCAGCTATAGTCTAAGATATAATGGACAACCTAGTTCGCTATAATCTTTGCACTGATACCAATCTGTCACACCCTCAAATTTCGTGACTTGCAGCGGAATGAGTCATTCAGGGGCACGACTGGTCATAGCACCAAAGTTGCAGTTATATTGAACGACCTAAAGTGTCGTTTAGAAAATATATCGTTTGATTATTTAAAAACATTCAGAGTTACAAAGCTAGGTCCCAAAAGGTGAAACAAGTTTTCATAAAACAGGTTCATACAATTCAAACGATGGATAAGTGCATAAAATATAAAGTTAGACGCGTCGACTCCGCGACTCCATGATGTGTCCATATGCAAGCCAACATGCGATACTTTAATTACCTGAAAATACATTGCTAAAAATTGTCAACAAAAATGTCGGTGAGATCATAGGTTTATGTAAATGAAATGTTGTACGGATACCACAAGTATAAAGTGTATGACAAAACCATGCCACATAAAAATGATACATTAGCTCTAAGCTCATGACCCCGAAGCTAGACTGAATGAAATGCCCCAACCGAGTGTTTGCCAATCACTCTAATATGACAGAAACAAAATGCGTTCGTTTGACCAGTTGGTGCTACCAACCCGAACGGAGGAGTCACCCTCAATAGATCTATCCACTCACTCTCGCTTGCTAACAATTAACGGTTCATGATAATAAAAGGGGACTTTAATCTGGGCAATGATGTAACTTAAGCAATGTAATGAGTTTGTATACTTTGATCCGCATATGAAAATGGTGCAATGTATTCTCCCCCGAGAGTTTAGAAATCAATAAACAATTTAAAACGGGGCTATAAAAACTCACCTGATATGATATAGCAACAATGACAATGATGGATATGATGAAATAAAGCTTGGTCTCTAACCGCGACCTATTATGAATGATGTGATTCAATGTAAGCAATGATACAATGCAACACATGCAAATACGTATGTTAACGATACCACTTGTTAGTTTTGAAAATAACGTTTATCGACGAAAAATACACTTTTGACGTCTCGTTAAGTTATAAACTGCTTTTCGTGTAAATATGTTGAAACGGTACTCCAAGATCCTGGTTTGGTGTTCCATCGGAAAAATGTAACGTTTTCATCGCAATTTAATATTTTCCTTAACTTGTGAAAATATGCCCAAAATGGCTTCGTGAAACTAGTCGCGAAATATTGCATGTTAGGGTGTTAGTTGATCAAACTCGACGTTTTTGAAAACCTTGTAACAATGTATAAATGTCGTTTCATTTAACTTTCGATTGTACACACCTCGATCAATTAGAAAATCGGCTAACAATGTTATGTTTCTCAAAAACACTAGTTTTTATTCTTAGAACACTTTCTAATAGAGGCTGTCAAAATAAACATGGTACGTCGGGTTTCAAACGTGAATAACTCGGCCATTATAAGCTCGTTTTCTACGTTCTTTACATCCACGGCTTCGTATAAACATGAACTAACATAATCTCAGTAGGCCGGGTCGTCTAGTTCACGACTAACACCTTGTTTTGTCCTTTGAATCTCGGCGATCAGCAACTAAATTTTCAGAAAATTAGTTTTCGTCGTTTAACTTTGAAAAATCATATCTCCTTCGTTATAAGTCGGTTTTTAGTGATTCTTGCGGCCACGGTTTCGTTTTTGAAAGAAATTTCTGAATATGAAGGCCAAAATATACAAAAAGTTACTGAGTTTTCCAGTTTACATGTTTTTGGACAGAACCTATTTTAGATTGTTAAAAACTCATTTTCTTGGTTCTAAACTTGATCATACTAACTCAAATCAACTCTACAAGTTCGCAAATCCTACCATACACCTTCTTAGGGTGTCATGGGGTCCTAAACATCACCAACCTTGGTGGATTTCATGAGATCATTAGTAAAACTCATAGATCTAGTGATTAAGATAGTTTATGTTCAAAAGTGGTATGTAAAACATATGTAACTTGCATGAATAACTAATATAACTTGAAAATACATGAACATATAAATCATATGAAAGTAATAGATGATCAAAATGTGTTCTTGAATCTTACTTGATGATTTGCTGAGTTTTGGTAAGAAATGAGTAATAAACTTGAGATTTGATCACAAAATCATAACTAGGAAGGTAAATGGAGTGTGATTATGACTTGAACTTGAAAAATTTTTGGATTATGGTTGGGTTCTTGGTCTTGGCCGAATGGGGTAGATGGGATGGGAGGGTTTTGATCTTTTTTTTAGCTAATTGGTTTATGTGTGTATGTGTTAGTGTTAGCGGAGATGGAAATAAATCACCAAAAATTCATTAATGGTTCTTGGAAGTATTAAGCTAAATGGGGGGTTAGGGGGCGGCACATGTGGGCAATTTGGGATAGATTTGATGTAATTGTAAGGCTTTGTCTCCCATTTAATTAAGAGTTAGCTAGTTTAGTGTATACATTGAGTGTTGTCGGGTACCGAGTTAACGAGAAATAACTCGTGACGAAGTGAAATGAGATACGAAGAAGTTGTAAAAATTGTAAAATCATGTTCCTTGCAAGAATCGGGTGTTAGAATGATTATCGGATTGAAATTTCGTAAACCGACGGAGTTATAAGCGTCATACGAAAAATATAGCGATTGGTTTAAAAACGCCGGGTAAAGTAATAATATAATCTCTATATCATTATAATTAGTTTGAAAATGTGTTAGGATCATTGTCGGGAGTATTGGGTATAATGTTAGTAGAAATGACTGAGTGGTAACGTTAATTAAACAATTAAGCATACGTTAATGAAAATCACACAAACCCATGCATGAACTGATATGGAAATGATGTTACTGATGATATGCAGACTACTCTAGTCTGTATGATGTGCCTTTTACTGATGATGCATGAATACGCAGCTAAACCTAACTGGTTACGCGCATTTGAATACCCGTAAACCAAGTTTACGACATGATGAATGATGCCCATAAATAGTGATTTCCCTCCGGGAATGAATAGTGTCACGTGAATAGTAAAAATTTTGACGACTTCTCAAAGTCTCAAACTGACTTCAAAAATGATGAATAGTGAAATGATGAATAGTGATCGGTGAATAGTAATTGATGAATAGTAACCAATGTTGCAAAAATCGGTCGTATCGGCCGATTAATCGCCGATATATCGTTAATCGGCCTCTAACCTTGTAGAATTTTGAAATCGGTCAAAAAATCGGTATGGGCAAAAAAAGGGCCAAAAATCGGCCGTATCGGCCATATCGGTTAGCTTTAAAAAAAATAAAAATTTAGGCATTCTACTTAATTTGGGGATCGTTTATTTCACTTATAACACACAATGAGCCTCATAATTAAAATTGGAACCTTTTATTGAGGTTTGAAAATATAGTAGGCTTGGAATCAGTTACGATCTATAGTTTGGTCTCCAGAAATACCCAAAACATGCAAAAAATGCAAATCCGATTAATCACCGATTAATCCGGCTTGGCCGATTAATCGCTGCAGGGTGGTTGACCGCCACGCTACCGATTCACGATTTTTGCAACATTGATAGTAACTCATGAATAGTAAATTGTCGAGGTTTGGAAAGTGACCTGAAATTACGAGTTGTGACACATGGCATCTTAAGCTGTTGTTTATCACCTCGTGGTTCGATGTTCCTCATCTTCTGCAAGTTGTGTACTGCATACTTAATAAACGCTTCTACTCCATCAATATATTATTTCTTGGTCCTACTAGTTCTCATCCAAGACTTGTCCATGCTATTGTTGAGGTCAAATGGTAACGTATATATCTTACAAGTCACAAATTAAACCAATATAAGCATCAAATCATTTGTGTATAATTACAATGGACAGTGGGTAGTGTAGTGGTACTCAAAATTCCCTTTGATCACAAACATCAAGCACATACTAATTGGAATCTGTCTGGGCAGAATTTGCTATCTTTATAATTGTAAAAACAATTTCGAGAATAATATAATTTCACCATTGCATCAAAAAAAAATAATGATTTCCTAATTAAAAAAAGTACCTAATTTAGATCTAAATGAAACTCCCTTCGTTGTTGATGGCCGGACCGGCGAGTAGTGGATGGTGAGTGGTGGCTGTGATTGGTTACTGGTGAATGGTGGATGGTGACCGGTGGCTGTGACGTGACTGGTGAATGGTGACTGGTGGCTGTGATTGGTGAGAAATGTGAGAAATTTGAAATTTGCTGAAAAAAATATGGGGGGCTTTAATTTTAAAATTTGCTTAAAAAAAATGGGGGGCTTTTCAAAAATTTTGGGGAGGGAAATACCAAAAAGGAAGCCACAGGTATCGAACATGTGACCTCCCCTTCACAACACCAACAACTCAACCATCTCCGCCCTTGGGTCTTTTTCGATTATACCTTTTTTTGTATTCGTCTTATAGACTATCTGTTTTGAGCTTATTTGCTTATTTTATTTTTAGCAGCTTATCTGTAGCTTGTTTCTATGTTTCATTTTTACGCTGCATTGTATGTGGTGGTTTTGATTCTTTTTCGATTATACCTTCTTTTGTATTCGTCTTATAGACTATCTGTTTTATTAAAGAAAATTGTTACAAAATCCAAATATCTTCTATACAAAGTTAAACCTGTTAGTACAAAGTTAAACCTAGCAGTACTAATATTTACACTAGCAGTACTAATATTATTTCCTTTTTTCTTATGTGAAGATCTTTCTCAGTAACTCTCTTGCCATTTCTAAGTCTTCATCAACTCTGAGCTTATCATCTAACATAACAAATAAGATAGCTGCCCTTAATGGATAATCTTTTTCTATCAGCATGTAGACATCCACTCCATTCTTTGTAGATACATGGTGAACACCACATGTATCATACAGTCTCCATGTTGTACTCAACTCATGAGCTCGAAACTGCCATAAGATATCTTCTGGATCAGGTTCATACAACCTCTTCAATTCCACCTATAGCTCCTTGTCTTTGTCTTCTATAGGATCTGTAGATCTGAACCTTTCTTGAACCAGACTCCATAGCTTGTCCAAGTCTTCTCTATCAAAAATCTTCAACATGTCTTCAAAATACTTATAAACTTCTGAGTGTCCTCCTACCCTGATTATCTTCCAAGCTTTCCCAAATGCATCAGTGTGTATCTCCAAATCAATAATTGGATGTTTAGGTTGAATAGGATCATCAACATTCAATGCATCTGGGATTATAACCAACATATGCTGATGAAGCCTTTCATCAGTTAATTCCTCTGTTGTTTCTTCTTCCTCAACTGCTTGATCTTCTTTATCTTCTTCAGTCTTTTGCTTCTTTGAACCCTCTTCTATAGGTACTTCTTCTTCACCAATCTTCTGTTTCTTTGAAGATTCAGACTCCAATAAATATACCTGCTCTCTTTGTAGTTCTACTTACTTCTTCTGTTCCTATGGGAATAAATGTGTTCACTCTTCTATAAACCCTTTCAAACTCACTCTTGATCTCCTCAAAGCTTTTACCTTGGAAATCCTTCCTTTTGTATCCAGCCATGTTCCTCATGTAAAGACACATGGAGGTTCTTTGCTCAGCTTGACTAGGTGGTTTACTCCTCTTTTCTTTGGCTTTTTGTTCTGCAACAGACTTCATCTTGAATTTATTAGTTCAGCAAGTTGTCTTGACTTCTCTTCAATGGACAACACTTCATCTGCTCTGAGTTCACCAAGCCTTTCCTTTAAAACATCATCAGCATCAATCATAGACTGAACTTGTGCAGCGTCATTAAACCTTGCTTGTTCATCATCATGTAACTTCTTAGCTAGAAGTGCATCAGATTGTTCTTGTGCTAACCTTTGTGCTTCAACTGTTTCATTTGTAAGTCTTTTTTCTTTAAGGAATTTTGCAATCTCAAATTGTGCTCTTTCATCTTACAGTGCTTTACTAGCTACCTCTTCATCAAAACTAATCTGAGCAAGACCACTCTTCTTGACCTTCTTTGGTGGCTCTTCTTCAATCATAATGCCCTTTCCTTTATCTGCCCTTTGCCTTCTATCATACACAGCCCTACCAGTACGAACCCCTGCACCAGCAATACCAGCAGTCCTAACTTGTTGATCAATATCAGCTATCTTCCTCCCCTATTTGGAAGAATCATCCATGTTATCATCTGAATCATCACCATCCATGTTATTATCTGAATCATCATCATCTGAGCTTGTAGAGTACACCACAATATTTGCCTTTCTCTTTGCTTTAAGTGACTTTGACTTTAGACTGCAATTTCTTCATGTTGACATAAATAATGCCCAAAAACATTATTAATACTTATTCATATCTCTATGTTTTAATGATCACAAAATTTAAACTCATTAAACATAAACTTATCAAATAAACAAGTATTTAGTTGTAAATATTTACTTCTACAACTCAATCACTTAAGGTATGAATAAACATAATGCTTAATGCTTTATATGATCAAAGAAACATTTTCTTAATCACTAGATTTTTTATAAAATGTCAAAAACATTTTATATCTTTTAGAAAAACATTTTTGGTAATAAATAAAAAGGTTTAATCCATTATAAATTTATGAATTCAAATTTTCAACCAAAAATGGCAAAAATGTTCCAGAAAAACCTTCCCCACAAAAAGACAAAACTGGGCAACGGTTATGCTGGGCGGCCCCCTTAATTATATAAGGCGGCCCCCTTAATTTTAAGGGGACCGCCCCCCTATTTAAGGGGGCCGGCACGCTCCTCCAGCTGTCCAGTTTTTGCCTATAAATACTGGCTTTCCCCTGGACATTTTCGCACCTTTTGCACCCCAAACCTTATGTTCTGAATCTCCTCTTATCCTCTCTAAAATCTTTGATCATATAATTCTTAAGTATTGGTTTCCAAGTGATCCAAGCTTCTACCATCCAAGTGAAAAAGAAGAATACTTCTATCAATCAAGACTAGAAGTATTACAACTTAGTATCATCTTGTTACTTAAGTTGTTTGTTAAGTATACCTTGTAAATCATTCACTCTTTTGTGTAAAGTATGTATATAAGGTGTAAACATAAGTGACTAGATATGTATAGTGTGTAAGTAGTGAAGAAGGTGTATAAGTAGTTGTGGTGTAAAGAAGTCATGTAGAAGTTGTAAAGCCATGGTGTAGAAGTTGTGAAGTCGCGGTGTAGAATCCGTGAAGCCGTAGCTTGGAAGTTGTGAAGTCGTCATGTAGAAGTCGTGAAGCCATAGCTTGGAAGTTGTGAAGTCGTCATGTAGAAGTCGTGACGCCATAGCTTAGAAGTTGTGAAGTCGTCATGTAGAAGTCGTGAAGCCATAGCTTAGAAGTTGTGAAGTCATCATGTAGAAGTCGTGAAGCCGTAGCTTAGAAGTTGTGAAGTTGTTGTGTAGAAGTCGTGAAGTCGTAGCTTAGAAGTTGTGAAGTGGTCGTGTAGAAGTCGTGAAGCCGTTGTGTTGATGTTGTGAAGCCGTCGTGAAGAAGTCGTGAACAAGTTGTGATTGAAGTCGTGAGATTGGTTCTAGCTACGATTAGAACTCGACATTTAGCTTTGTGTCGTTAAACCGGTGTAAGCCAAAGTTGTGTAAGGTTTTCTCCGCCATAAGGGAGCTTGTTGAAGTAGTGAAGAAAACTCTCGAGCAAGGTGTGCTCGGGGAGTGGAGTAGGGCAAGGAAGGTGTCCTTGTAGCCGAACCACTATAAATCCCTCGTGTCTCGGTTTGATCTTTCCATCTCTTACTTATTTCTTTATATCGTCATTACTTTTATACATATATGCATATATAACTGCTATTATTAATTAGAAGTTGATTTCACATAAAGATCAATTTAAAACTCCATTCATAAAAAGAAAACTTTTATAACAAATCTAAAAGGATACACATATAATTAATAATATTATTTAAGTATCATTTTTTTATATAAACTCAAATCTAATGTTTTAAAAAGGAAACAAAGTTTTCACAATAAAATTAAAAAGACGTAAAACTATTCAACCCCCTTCTAGTTTTCCACAATTGGTATCAAGAGCCACGTCAAACAAGATTTTTAAAATAAACTGTATTTTAAAACTTGAATCGATCTATGGAATCCGAAAAATATTTAGAAGGGGAATTTATGCAAAAACCACCGCTATTTGAAAACTATACTTTTCTTGAATGGAAAAATAAATTTGAAATTTATGTGAAATCAATTGATCTAGATCTTTGGCATGTCATTTCGATTGGTGATTTTGAAAGTCAAACAAAAACGGATTTTGAAATTCAAAATGATTATTTGAAAACAAAGAATGACATAAATAATAAAGATAAAATAATTATTTATAAAACCTTGCCGAAAGTTGAATATGAAAGATTATCTTTCTGTCAAACGGAAAATGATATTTGGAAAAATCTCTTAAACTTTCATCAAGAAAAATGTCAAGCCAAAGACGAGAATTTTGATCTTGTACATGAATTAGTTATCTTAGAAAATTTAATAGATAAACATTTAGATAAAATAGATACATGTGCTACTAGTTCAAATGTTGTTAATGAAGGTATTAACGACGAAGACTACATGAATCAACTCCAAAGTGAACTCAATCCAAAATCATGGAGTGACACGACGAAGGAGAAGATCACCATCCGGTATGTGACGAATGCAAATTAGATAAAACTCCAAATAAGGTACAATCCGAAACCGAACATTTTTGCTATGATCCATTCATTTTAGAATTTTCAAAACTAGAAAATGAGTTTAAACATTTTTGCAACATAGATCTAAAAACTATTTCTAAATATGAATCATCAAGAACTTTTGAAAGTAATCTTGAAAAAGAAATAATTTTGGAAGATAAAATGTCTAGACTTGAAAGTAATATTGAAATTGATCTAGAATGCAAAACATGTCAAGATTATAAACTTGATATTAAAATATTAAATGAAAGAGCAAAAATATAAGCTAAATTTGAAAAAAGCTCCAAATCTCTTAAATACTTGCTAAGTTGTCAAAAGCCATTCAATGATAAAATTGGTTTAGGATTTAGTTCGGGTAATTCATTAACTAGTAAATCAAAAAAAATTAAAATTGAAAAACCTATTTGAGAAATTTAGAAATAAGGTTAGTTACAATGATTATAAATGACATAAGTCAAGAAATCCACTCTTTGTACCTTAAAACAAACTGTTAAGGAATTCTTGTACTTCTTGTCGACATCCTCGCCATGTGCATTCAAATGCAATGGATGTCCTCAACTAACCATCTCGGACCCATGAGAATCCGGGTACCAAGTTGTTTTAATTGATTAGGTGACGCAACGCACAAAGGGAAGGAACTCAATCTCACGTTAACCTACTCACATTCAAAACAAATAGCTAGTGACGTAGTGGAATATTTATGGATTCTCTCGCCATCTCATATATGTTTGATCAATGTCATCATGGAGTCAAATTCAAAAAGAATATTGCTGAAAAGGACATGATGTCATCATAATAAAGATGTGGATGCTTCTACATAAGACGTTGTATGCATCAAGGCTAAGATATCAAATGAGTCTAGTACAAGACATGTTCGGGTCAAGCCGCTTCAAATTAATAAGGTGTTAGAAGCTTGCCATGATATGCTTTCACACCTTGGTTATCTTGAAGACTCACCTATCATTCACACGTTGATCATTACGAAGAAAAGCTAGGACGTGAGGTAAGTTCTCTTCTTAAATTTCATAAGTAATTACTTCTTGCATATAATCTTATTAATGCCTTAGGATATGCTTAGTTTGACAGGTTGCGTTGCCTTTACACTTTAGTTATATTCGTTCTGCAGTTAAGTAAACTAGAAACCCTTTAGTTAGCCCCCTAAGTACTAAATGAAGTATTTACTGTCGAACTCGTTTAGATCTCGCAAATTAAACATGGAAACCTTTCATGACCACTAGTAGAATTAATTATCAACATAGGGATAGAATTAGACATATCTTAACATAACCCATAGATGAAGCAAACTCGTTTAGACTATGGTATAGGAAATGTGCATAATCAAAAGAGCCATATTAACATATATCCCATTCTCTCATCAAACACATAGAATTTAATCATCACATTCCTATGATCGCTAGATATGAAGAAAGGGATAGCATGGGACAATAGTCTTGAGCATGAGATCTTTTACAAACATCTTTTTTGGCATATGGTTTTAAAAATTGCAAAAACTCCATATTTTAGAAAAATAATTTTTCAAAAGAATATGCCACCTCTCTACTTAACATATTTTACCATTCCATTTTTCTTCCCAACCTTTGTATTTATCAAAACCAAAGATTGGAAAATTTTGTTTTCTTTTCTCAATAAAACATTTTGAAATAAAACCAAATTTTTTTTTTTTTTTAAAAATAAACCTTCACATCCACACAAAAACCTACTTTCAAACATTGTTGAATAATGCTAAAAACATCTATTTAAATCATGCATGGTGATCTCATATATGTCATCTATATTTGTGTATATGACATTTATAAGTGAACTAAATCAAAAATGAAAAATCATGGTTTACTCATTAAGATCTCACTTGGTACAAGACTAGAAGTCCATGCTATCACAACTCCCCATTCATTTGCCCATAGACACTTATTAAGATTAATTATCTAGAGTATTAATCTTCCTAAAAATGATATTGTGAATTACTTGATATAGCTTTCTTGTCCATATATATATATATATATATATATATATATATATATATATATATATATATATATATATATATATATATATATATATATATATATATGTGTGTGTGTGTGTGTGTCACTTGGTTAATGAGTAGATTGAATGCTAAATAAAATTGCTTAATATGCTTAGCATACATGAGTTATTAAATCCTAAATTGCCTCAAAAGAAGTTGGACTTGCTTGAAACTAAACCCAAAAACACAACCTTTTCTACAAATCTCTGCCAAAAACCCATTTTCAGTAATCTAGAAATCAGCAGATGGGCGGCCCCCTTAAATACCCAGGCGGCCCCCTTAAAATTAAGGGGACCGGCCCCTATTTAACGGGACTGACCATCTGGAGTGACGGATTACTGTTTTCCTTTTCAATTTCCGACCCATTTTATTCTATACTTCCCAAAATTCACCAACACATTTTGTTCTAAACCACCCACCAAAAATTTACCTTCCACAATCACATAATCCATACACTATAAATACCCTTCTCCATCATAAATGCTCATCCATATCATCCATTCAAACATGTCATCCTCTAACAACCCAAGATCCAAGCCTTCAAGAGTTGCTAAGATTTCGGTGAGACCCATTTGGAGAAGAAAGCTTGACACCTGTCATAATTTCAACTCAACCAATGATGTTGTTCAAAGTCAACCAACACCCAAGCCTCATGCTCATTCTAAACCTTCATCTCCCAATGATCAATCCCAAAACAACAATCCTAACCTCATTCACACTCAACCCACCAATGCATCATTCAAAACACTCACCACTCTTGGAACACCCACTTCATCCATATCACCATCTTCATCCACTCATGATTACCCAAGCTCACAAACATCTCCACCACCAAGAGTGTCACCACCACCTCCTACCAACTCACATGCTACTCCTATGTTGCATGTGCAAACATCCATCCCACATAACAACAACACTTTACCATCATCACCTTCATCCGAACACTTGAAGTTCATTGAGGAACTCAAGGAAGCCCATGAGCTTAGTGCTCTTCTTGCCCTACACCTAGCCCAAAGAAACCTAGATCAACCTTCATCTAGCTCTCCCTCATCACCCCACAACACAAACCAAGTTGAGAAACATGTTAACAATTGTCCTTGTTGCATCTTTCTTCAACAACAAACCATTGCTTTGAATGAGCACTTCACATGGATTGAGTATCTTCTCACTAGATCCAATCCAACATCCCCACTTGAACAACATCAAAACCTTCATCCAACATGGTCCGCTCCAAACTCTCCACCTCCAATTTCTCCACCACCACTCTCTCCAACCTCCATAAACCCAATAATACACCTCCATTAATTCAACATCCTCACCCTCATCACTCACCACCATTTCAAACACTCCATCACCATTCATCTAAAACAATTTAAATTTTCATGTTTCAAGCAAGTCAAATGGATTTCCTAGGCAAATTAGAATTCTCTACCTAATGTATGCTATAAGCATAATGTATGTTGTAACAATGATTATGTCTTTTACATAATCATTTTCTTTTATTAATGAAAGTCTTGTTTTATGTTTTAATATGTGTTTACTATGCTTGTTGATCTTATGTGTGATATTATGATATGTATATATGCTTGTGCTTCTAATATCTTTCTTGCAAGTATTCCATATCTCGATTCCTTGGTGTCCTTGTTAGGAATATAAATATTCAGTTGAAGACTCGGTCACCCCGAGTACTTATTAGCACTTCATAGCTCGTAGGTTTATTTAGTAATATTATTAGTAGTTTAGTTATTATCAATATTGTGGAGTGGGTCGGGTCTTTACCCACTGTCAGCTTGCTCCACAACCCACTAGGGGCATAATATTTAGTAAAGTCGTGTAGTATATAAATCCCTCTCCTCATGTGGAGAGGGTTGGACCTTTTCTCACTTAATCTAATATCTCTTTCTTTCTCTCACTAAAGGTTCCCTCGTTAAGACATTCTTGGTGGCGATTTGTGTCTGGCTGGAAACTCAAAAGTAGCGATTTGTGTCTTTTTCGAGATAGTGATTTGTCCTTTTACCGGATTTGGCAAAAACGACAAACCGCCAAGATAGCGACGTGTTTGGCGTTTTGTGGGTAGCGATTTGTCCACGATAGTGACAGTTCTGTCTTTTAGTCAAAGAGGCGATTTGTATGTGGCGATTTGTCTGTGGCAATTTGTCTGTGGCGATCTGTCTGTGGCGATTTGTCTGTGGCTATTTGTCTGTAGCAATTTGTCTGTGGCAATTTGTCTGTGGCGATTTGTCTGTGGCTATTTGTGACTGCGTTTTGTCCTGTTTACAAAAGTAGCGACTTGTCCTGTTTCAAAAGTTAGCGACTTGTGTCCATCAGAGTAGCGACTTGTCTCCATCAGACTGGCGTTTTGTGGGTAGCGATTTGTGTCCTCAAAGTTGCGGTTTGACCAAAGTTGACTTTTTACGTCAAAACTTCAAACGGCCATAACTTTTGAACCGTAACTCCGTTTTCAGCGAAATACCTGTCAAAACGACCGGAACAGTCTGAATATTGTGAGGTTTCACCACAAAGTCGTGAAACAAATTTTTCGAGGCCCAAATCCCTTCCGGAGTGAAGTTATTTAGGTTCTAAGTTTCCAGACCAAAATTTCACCGTAATAACTTTCATCAACCAAACCAAATCACACATACAACAGATCATCAAGTCTACCAAACCTTCATCATAACACATATCAAGCATCATTTCACGGTTTATTCTTGATTTTGTAAAATCCCGCGAAAGAATCTATTTCTCGGTTTAAATCATTGAATTGTAAAATCCCGTGCACGTTTACGTCATGTCTACTACTTCAGATTCCTTCATATCTGAGGTACTCAAGTTGTACGATACGTATGATAAACAAATGAATTCCAACCTTGTACAACAAATAAACGTGTGTGATTCTGATATTACTAATGTGGAATCTTCAAGCCCGAGTTCGCATGAGAGAGAGTTGATTATGTCGCTAATGTTGCAAAATGAGAAGGAAAGTCACATTGAATGTTTTCGATTACTTCACTCACATCTCAAGGGTCTGTTTGAAAAACCTGAATACGTAATGGGTTACACACGGGCCTTCACATCACTCTTTGGTCAAGATGTTCATGATTTCACCGTCAAAATGACTCTATATTTAGATCAACTTGAACAACAGCTTGACAAAGAAGAATTCTCTACTGCTAGATCCAGAGCAGCTTTCAGTGTGATCAAAAACCAACTCCAGGTGTTCATTGATTCACAATACACTGAGGACTATGACTATGACAGTCAAATGACGGAAAAGTGTTTTGCTAATTACACTGGAATTGAGGTTGCCACGTTCAGAACAACATTACTACAATTGATGAGTAATGTTAATGGGTTCATTGATGAAAGAGCTAAACAAATGGGGAATGGAACAAGATCAGACAAGTTTGATGATGGTGACAGCACAGGAGGTGGTTTCACAATATGTGAGAATGCAGCCTACGAATCTGAAAATCACCAAGCACAGTCTGCCGTGGTACATCTGTCTTATCAAGATAATGCTCCTTCTAATGAACAACAACATACCGATCAACTTAAACCTACTTATGACACATATCTGTTGGAAAAGACTGATAGCAATATTACCTCTGATTCAACAAATATGAGTCATAAGGGGGGAGAGATTGATCAAGATGCTGAACATGATGATGCGTCAAGTTCTTTGCCTATAGCTGTGGTTTCCAAATCAATTGATATGGTTGAAAAGGATGTTTATAATGAACTTTCAAAAAGATTTTTACAGCTTGAAAAGCATTGTATTTCTCTTGAAATTGCAATGCAACAAAAGGAAGAAAGTTTTCAAACTAAACTACCATGTAAAAATCTGGAACTCCCTGAATTCCGTGAATTCTTTAAAATAAATGATTTGAAAGCTCAGCTAGAAGCTAAAAACTTAACGATAAAAAACCTGAAAAAATGTATTGCTGAGATGTGTGATATGTGTAATGAAGTTAGTGCTAAACATGACAGTGATGCCATTACAACAAAAAATGCAGAATTAGAACATAAAGTGACTGAATTGTTTAATGAAAATGAGTATTTGAAAATTCATTGCAATGAACTGTGTGATACAATCAAAGAAACGAAAACTAAGAATGTAGAGCAAACTAACTCTTTGATTGCCAAAAATGATGAATTCAAGGCTCAACTTCAGGAAAAGGGTTTTGCGATTGCATCATTGAAAAACGAGTTAAGAAAATTGAATGAAAATGGTGTGAACACTAAGTTTTCAAAACCATCAATCTTGGGGAAACCACCACTTAGGAACCAATCAGTTGTTAGACAACTGACTGCGTTTAGATCTGAACGGCCAAAAGTTTCAAAAACACGGTTTGCCTCCCAAGTTGATGCGGAAAAAGTTTTGTCAAAACCAGTCACTTCACAGTCTAGACCTAGTGAAAAGGAATATGATGTTGCAAAACCACATCACATGAGTGCATCTAGTTCTTCTAGGATTAGTTCAATGTGTGTGTCACTTGAGACACCAAAGGAACATGTTAGACATAAAGACATTGTTCAAAATCAAAACCTAGTGGACGCTAAGAAAAACACACATGAAAAAACTAGGAATTTGCCTGTTTCGAAGGGTAGTTGCGTGCCAATTAAGGCAATTCCCGTAGCCGATCACTCTAAGAATCCTAGATCTTTTTCTGATTCCAAACATGTTGTTTGCTCGAATTGTCAGAAATGTGTTTTTAATGCAACCCATGATGATTGTATAACAAAATTCCTGAAGGAAGTGAATGCATGTGCCAAGGTTCCATCCTCTAAGACTAGAAACAACAACAAGCCCGTAGAACCAAAGAGGCGTATGCAGAAACCTGATAGGCCGGTTGCCCTAGGACAAAGGTTTTCTCCCAAAAAGTCTGTAACTGTGCATGAGAAACCAAACACTCCTAGATCTTGCCTTAGGTGGATACCGACGGGTAGAACTTTTAAGATTGTTGGTCTTAGATGGATACCTATTCGAAAGATGTTCACTAAGTGCGAAACCAAGGTTGACAATGAAACCCCAAATGGTCGAGATGCTGATATCACTAACCCATATAAATGCAAACAAACTCTTAATGTCAGTGCAGGTAGTCCTTACTTAAGTGCAGGTACATCGTTCACTCACATTAAGGAAAGACTCAGGGTTTGGGTGCCAAAGAGAGTGATATCTCATGATGAAGGGGTTCAAGTAATTCAAGCTTGATGAACATCACCGACAATGACGTCTGTACACATCAGTGCAGGCCTCGTTCTTCATCATTATGACGTCTGAATACATCAGTTCAGGCCTCGTTCATCAAAGAAAAGAAAAGTGTACGCTTGAGTGCACTTTATCTTCAAAAGAAGAGGAATCTTCTTATTTTTATGGCCATTCTCATCAACAAGTTTCATGCTCTTTCCGTGCTTATTCAGTCTTCAAGTGGATCGGCGCATATTGGAGTATACTTTTATTCACGTATTCAACCAAAAATTGCAGTTGACAGGCATATGCAATTTTTGAAGGGGGGAAAGGGTGAATAAACAACATGTCAGTCTTCAAGAACCATCAAGTGGAGCTACTTACCGTTGATGGTATTAATATTCACTAGTTCAATCATCAAAAATTGCAGTTGGCAGGCATATGCAATTTTTGAGGGGGGGGGGGGGAAGGGTGAATATTATTCTACATGTTGATTGATGATTGAGAAATGGTCATACGACTCCTGAATACGACAATTCAGGAGTCGTGCAAACCATGGTTCTCCAACACTACATCTTCCTCCGTCTATCAAGGTGTTGAAGAACATGGTCATGGAATGCTAATTGACATCGTCTCACAGGCTGGTACAATCAGCATCAAAGGGTTTCTAGTCAATGCTTCATGTACACGTCATTACGCTGCATGTACACATCATGATGATGATTCCGATTAATCGTAACCATCATGGGGGATAGAAATGTGTACACCAAGGACGCACAACAGGTTCACGTGATCGGGCTTAATCATTTATTCCGGTGTTGATAATCGCAGAGATGATCAGTGGTTCAACTTGTTACCTTGGTATTAACGTTTCACTGTTACGTCATGGGCTGATTAATCATAACCATCAGGGGAGAGAGAATATGTACATCAAGGACGCACAACAGGTTCACGTGATCAGGGCTTAATATCCAAGGATGGATACATACTATAGATGATCAGTGGTTCAACTTGTTACTTTGGTGTTATACTAAAGACTGAAGAAGGTCGAGTCGTCAGTCTATTCTTCATTCTCTGTTGTGTGTTATCATCTCATGTGTATACTGTGGGCTGATGGGTTGTATGTAAGGTAACTGGAAGGCATTTGGTGAGATGAAGATGATTGGTATTCTGTTCCTCCAAATTGGGCAATCTTGAAGAAGGTCGAGTCAACAGTCTATTCTACATTCTCCGCTATGTGTTAGAAGACTAAAGACGGCATGCATTTGGTTACCAAAAGACTTCTTCATATTATGGGCGGTCATCCAAAGTTCTTCCTTCTATTATGGGTGTTCATTAGAAAGGTTGTCAGATTGGGGGAGAGCACTAATTAGGGGAGAGTGAAAAGCCTGAATTATTCCCTGGTTAAATGTGCTCACATTGCTCTTCAGCAAGTAAAGTGTTGGCAACGAAAAAGATCCAAGAAGCTGAGGAGTAATGGGTTTTCTTTCGTATCCTTGTATATATTTTGCTTCTTTTATTTTTGTGAATATCTTATTCCATTTTGTAAATAGATATATAGAAATCTTGCTAATTGTAAATAGAGAAACGTAAAACCAGAAAAACCATAAAAATTAAAAAAAATTAGAAAAGACCAAAAATAGTTTCACCTAGGCATGTCTTCTGTTTATCGATAACATTTACGGACTTAGAAATGTCATTCAATAATGGCACGGGTCTTTAAATGAAGCTCGAGCAGAAGTTAAAATGGATGGTTAAAACATGTCTAAATGGCTTGCTATTACTTTAGATAGCAACCCGCGCTTCAAAATGGGGAAAGCACGTCGCCAAAAAGACGGTTGTTCCTCCAACTGGGTGATGTTCACCTGGGCATGGATTACTTTATATCCATGTTTCTTCGATCTGATGTACGTTTCAGTGCATCATTTCTGGTAAAGGAAGAGAAATCTTCTTTGCATACAAATAGTTTTCATTCAATGATTCTTTTGAAAATTATTTGTGAGACACTCGGTGATTATGTGTTGCCTGAAATTCTTTTACTCTTGGATTATGCATAAAATTTGTCACTCAATCAACGACTACAAATCTTTAACTAGAATACGGGTCATTGATTGAGGGGGAGAGTGAATTCAAATTTTATATCATCAAACG
This sequence comes from Artemisia tridentata subsp. tridentata, assembly GCA_021014915.2. Lineage (NCBI taxonomy): Eukaryota > Viridiplantae > Streptophyta > Magnoliopsida > Asterales > Asteraceae > Artemisia > Artemisia tridentata. The sequence continues at coordinate 285,291,672 of CP139503.1, forward strand.
GATTTATTGGTTAAATCATACTTGTTAGAAATGGTTTTGTAGTTAATGGGGTATTAGTTGAAGAGGATCTTGCTAAAACTTTATATCAAATGGCCAAACGTGTTAGTTGCTAGAAAGTTTAGGACATTTTGTGCAATTTGCTTATAGTTTCCTAGCTTTATGTATCTAGAAGGTTCATTTGTGTTACTTTGGAATCCTCGTATAATCCCCTAAACACCTTAAGACTCAAAACCTAAAAGAAGTTAGAAAAACCAGTTGTGTTTGATGTTTTTGAATACTCCAATGACATCTGTATGATCTGAATGAATGAGTTTCAAAGGTTGTTTGACTTTTGTTAGTCGATTGCTGCTTAATTGTTGTTGATATTGTGCATATGTTCTCAGGATTCGCTTAGGTATATAGCTATCATGTTTGAATCATGTTCCTAAGATCCTGAATTGAATATTGAAATCTGTGTGAATTTCCATGTTCATGATTGCTATTTGCTCTTCATGCTAGATAGTAGTTTGACGTATTTCCTGACTATGGTTTGATTAAATGAATTTGGTATTATAATGTGGCAAGCTGCTGAAGGGTAGCTATTAAGGGACAGTGTATCTGTATGTATGTATATCTATGTTGATATTCTTATGCAGATTCCATAGCCAAAATGAATGTGCCAGTTCCCATTCTAACCATTTGATCAGACGTTCAAACTCTATTGATTGGCTCGGAATTCACCACAACAACAACGTCGGCAGCAACAAAAACAACAACACTGTCATCACCACCACCACCTTCACTTCAACAAAGCAGTTCGTATTCTGATCTCGCCAAGTGGAGATCTTCAACATGTGGGAAAGTTTTGTTGGTGGATGGATAATCGATGTTGACCACTGACTCACTCAGAAAAGCGGATGATCACATCATCTGCGCAAAAAGGTCAATATCATTTGTGTCATAAAAGTTATCTTGTGCAAAATGAGCAGTGAATCTCCCTCTTAGATTAAGGGGGAGCAAAGTATGTTTCATCATCAGAACATGTTAAACCTGACCACATTTTCTCCCATGTTTTCTAAATTATTTAAATCATTTGGGATCACAAATCTCAAAAGGTTTGAAATTTTTGATCGGGGGAGTGAATGTGATTTAAATATGAAACCTGATGAAAATGTGATGTTTTGGATTTAAGTGTAGGCTCTCCCATATGTGCTAAACTCTTCCGTATATCGATGCACATATTGAGGGGGAGCGAATGGATGAAAAAGGATTTTGGCATAGCATGAGATCGTGACTCAGACTTCACCAATGAATTGACGATAGCTAAAGTCAGTAGTCGAAAGGACATGTCCTGGACGGGTAATAATTTCAAGCCAGTTTATCTGGTGATGTAAGCGTGTCTCGCAAAGGACGTGTCTGAGTAGAATGTACTGATTTCTAACGATTTTCCTTGAATGTGATCTGGACGGGTAATAATTTCAAGCTAGTTCACTAGTGATGTAAGCGTGTCTCGCGATGATCATGTTCTTGGAAAATCAATCAATTCAAAAGTGCGAGCTTCACCTGACATGTGCAAATTTATAAAACATTCAACCGAGCACATGTTGAGGGGGAGCATATGAAAAATATAAAACTCTCAAGTGTTTGCAAAAATGTGTTTCAGAATCATGAACACTTTGAGAGATTTTTCAAAGATTTGGTTTATGGCAATCGTGGAAGTATACCAAAAACTGACCATTTTAATGAATGCATGGAGTTATAAGGATGGTTAGGTTAGGCTCAAGTTCCCACGATCCAGCCAGAACTGGAGGGATCTTCCTAGGGACAATACTCTAGTTAGAATAGAAGTCCTTAGGAATGATCAAAAAGGAGAAAAGTGAATAAGAGAAAAGTGCTGACTGAGATGGAGCTAGTACTGGAACAAACCCAACAAGGTGCTAGTAATGAAGTCTCGGTAAGCGCTGAAGGGGTTGAAGAATGAAAAAGAAATGTAAAGATAAAGGGTGAAAAGAAAGAAGCCCTCCTTACATCTTAGGCAGAAACCGGGTCAACACATATGCTGTCAGAATCACGTAGTTGATTACTGACATTGAAGACAAAGTATCATGGACCCAGTGATACGCTGCACAACCCTCCCTAGCCACTCAAGGTCCCTCAAAGGACTCTTGTTTCACTTGTCACGGAGATAAACACATTGCTATCATCTTTCTCACTCCGAGTTAGATGATATTGAAAAGGTGGCAGTCCTCTCCAGCCTCCGATCACTAAATCAAAATGCATTATTGAGTATAGAGCCAAGAGATCATCCAATAAATCTCATTAGGACACATTTCCAATATGCTTGCTGTTTCATACACCTTGAAAAGCAAGAAAATATATATAAAGAGTCCTACGCATTATCCTTGTGGTATTGCCAGAACATCCGAGTGATACGTAAAGTATTCACAATGAAGATGGAAATCCTTCTAGAGCCAACATCAAACAAGCTCTTGGTGGGTGACATGTGAGATCCTTCATGGATCAAGCTTGTGACAACTGGAAAGAAACGATGGGGCGATTCAATTTTGAATCAAACCTGTTCCAGGATATGGATTGACGGACGCTTTTGGAAAACCTTTCAATGTGCTCACCAACTGAATTTCGAGCACATTGATTGTGAAAATATTCAAACAAAAGTGGTTTTGACAGAAATGTGATTCAATTTATAAAACTCTTGTCGTGTTGCACAAAATGTTTATCCAGTGACACGCAAGTGATTTTTCTAATCAATTTCTCATCAATCAGTGGGTATTCAATTCACTGATTCACTCAACCGTGTTGTCTGCTTTGAGACGTTCCGGTATGAGAACATGCTTGTAAGACGAGTCCAATGTTAGTTCATTGAATGAGTCTTTACAACAAGCTAGAAATTCCTGTCAAGGGGAATTCTCTTTAAAGGGAATTCTACCTGATCACAGGTCGGTCCTCACGGAACCGAAGGTTAATCCAACCACACCGAACGAATGACAAAGCCATATTCGTTCTCCAACTTTATTGCTAACTGTTTTATTTCAGGTACATATAAAGATGGTGATGGTGGTTCCTGATTCCAGTATGAGTCGAGTCAATCCACACTCCATGCTCACACTTCTAACTCATTATTAAAGACATCATGATAGCTAAAAGACCTACAACATAGCTTCCGCAACTCTGATGGTACATATTATGATCCAAAAAGGTGTGAGCATGCGAGTCCAACAGTCACAACAAATCACATGATGGCATTACTACAATGGATGAGCTCAGAGATTTATGGTGGCCGATGATCTCAAAGAAGGCTCCAAGATCACAACTTCTCATGATGACGAAGCCACAAGATGACTTGAAGACATATGTTGGATGATATCTTCAAAGAATACTCAAAGATCATCCAAAACAAAGAACAGTCATCGCAAGTTCACTGCTGAAGGCACAAAGAACCTTGACGTTGAAGAATCAAGGTCTACGAGCTATGAAGTCAAGATTCAAGGATAGAATGCTAGAATTCAGAACATTACTTCCGGGGTGACCTCCCTTAGGGGGAGATTGTTAGGAATATAAATATTCAGTTGAAGACTCGGTCACCCCGAGTACTTATTAGCACTTAATAGCTCGTAGGTTTATTTAGTAATATTATTAGTAGTTTAGTTATTATTAATATTGTGGAGTGGGTCGGGTCTTTACCCACTGTCAGCTTGCTCCACAGCCCACTAGGGGCATAATATTTAGTAAAGTCGTGTAGTAAATAAACCCCTCTCCTCATGTGGAGAGGGTTGGACCTTTTCTCACTTAATCTAATATCTCTTTCTTTCTCTCACTAAAGGTTCCACTCTTCCACTTTCTCTCTCTAAACTCTCATCTATTCGATCCAGATTTGTGTCCCAAACATGTGTTTCTTGATAGTGAATATCCTACAGTCCTCAAACGAGGGGGATGATGCGTGGTTTTGCAACCTTACAACAGGTTTTACCTCTCGAGGGATCTCAAGAGGCTTACAACCCCACCAGGCAGTGTACCTGACCGATGTAGTATAGTGTAGTGGTAAGTACGGGGGATTGATCGTTCTCCACAGGGAATAGTGTCGTTAGGATTGAAAAACTACTCTAATAGGTCTAAGGGTGAGAGAAGATTCTTTTTGTGTTTTTATAATTTTATGAAAGCAAGTAAAATCTCGGGTTTGAAAGAGTGGGCGGAATTAGTTGCTAGTCAACTAACCCAAATTACTACGAATGCAAATAAAATAAAATAACGAAAATGAAAAGGTTGTGAAACTTATGTGGAGAGAAATGTGTTTACTTAGATTTCCTTACTCCCTAACTATCTTTTACCGATTGATTAGTGTGTATTAGTTGCGTGGATGACGGGTGTATTCCTTAATACCAATCGTGGGGTGGCGTACGTACTTCCCCAACTCTACAAGCTCCTACTTCACTCCTATGTCGAGCCGGCTAGGAAGCTCCTAACATGGGATCACTAGAATTCGCTTGTGCATTAAATACAACCATAAAAACCTTTAGTACGCATTGGTTCATGTTTCTTAAGACGTTCAAGCAAGTTACCGAATAGGAAGTTAGCCAGTTTTCTTAAGCCTAACATAGATAAACAATCATCCAATACAACTAATAACACACTAATAACCAATAATCAATAGCTAGGTTTCATTAGATCTAAGCAAACACAAGATAAATCTAGCCTAGCATGTTAATCAAAAGACAAGAACAAGATATAATCAAACAACACATAGACATATTGATTGATTAAATGAACACTTATCTTCAATTAAACATGGGAGATCCAAGGGTATGAAAACCCTTAAAAATGATAGAAATTCGTCTTTAGGGTTTCTCCTCACAAAGTTACACAATAAGTTCCACACCAATGACAAAAAATTGCAAAACTATATATAGACTTTCAGATCTGACGGCGTCACGTTATGGAGTGTGACGCCGTCACCTCGCCGCTTTTAGGGTTCCCGGATGGCCTTCTTGACGCCGTCCCTCTTTAGCTCTCCAAAATCCGTTCTGGCTTATCAAGGCTTGACGCCGTCGGAATTAGGCGTGACGCCGTCCCGCTTTAACTTATACCGTGACGACCTTGATCATTCCAAAGGGTGACGCCGTCAGAATTCCCATGCAAATTTCTCTGGCTTATCATGAGTAATTTTCACATCCACCTTTTTCTTTCCAAGCCATGACGCCGTCCAAGGCAATCCCTGACGCCGTCAAAGGTAACTTTTAGCCGATTTTGAGACTTTGTCGTTTTCTTCACTTTTATGCTCCAAAAACGTCCAAAATGCTTCCTTTTCCAGATTTCTTCTCAAAAGTACCTAAAATGACAAAAGGAACGATTTAGGGCAATATTTGATCAAATAAATACGATTTAGGGCTTAAATGACCCCCTAAAAGCGGTACACTTTTCGCTTCATCAGGGGAGCACACATCAAGGGGGAGTTCTCGTCCCGACAAATTTCATTTCTAAAACTTGTCGGCTTAACCTTTTTGATTTTACAAAAAGGGGGAGAAGTGAATATAAACTCACTAAATACTTGTCCAAAAATAAGTTTTTGGATTTAATGAGTTTAAGTTTTGTAATCATCAAAAAGGGGGAGATTGTTGACATAAATAATGCCTAAAAACATTATTAATACTTATTCATATCTCTACGTTTTAATGATCACAAAATTTAAACTCATTAAACATAAACTTATCAAATAAACAAGTATTTAGTTGTAAATATTTACTTCTACAACTCAATCACTTAAGGTATGAATAAACATAATGCTTAATGCTTTATATGATCAAAGGAACATTTTCTTAATCACTAGATTTTTTATAAAATGTCAAAAACATTTTATATCTTTTAGAAAAACATTTTTGGTAATAAATAAAAAGGTTTAATCCATTATAAATTTATGAATTCAAATTTTCAACCAAAAATGGCAAAAATGTTCCAGAAAAACCTTCCCCACAAAAAGACAAAACTGGGCAACGGTTATGCTGGGCGGCCCCCTTAATTATATAAGGCGGCCCCCTTAATTTTAAGGGGACCGCCCCCCTATTTAAGGGGGCCGGCACGCTCCTCCAGCTGTCCAGTTTTTGCATATAAATACTGGCTTTTCCCTGGACATTTTCTCACCTTTTGCACCCCAAACCTTCTGTTCTAAATCTCCTCTTATCCTCTCTAAAATCTTTGATCATATAATTCTTAAGTATTGGTTTTCAAGTGATCCAAGCTTCTACCATCCAAGTGCAAAAGAAGAATACTTCTATCAATCAAGACTAGAAGTATTACAACTTAGTATCATCTTGTTACTTAAGTTGTTTGTTAAGTATACCTTGTAAATCATTCATTCTTTTGTGTAAAGTGTGTATATAAGGTGTAAACATAAGTGACTAGATATGTATAGTGTGTAAGTAGTGAAGAAGGTGTATAAGTAGTTGTGGTGTAAAGAAGTCATGTAGAAGTTGTAAAGCCATGGTGTAGAAGTTGTGAAGTCGCGGTGTAGAAGCCGTGAAGCCGTAGCTTGGAAGTTGTGAAGTCGTCATGTAGAAGTCGTGAAGCCATAGCTTGGAAGTTGTGAAGTCTTCATGTAGAAGTCGTGAAGCCATAGCTTAGAATTTGTGAAGTCGTCATGTAGAAGTCGTGAAGCCATAGCTTAGAAGTTGTGAAGTCATCATGTAGAAGTCGTGAAGCCGTAGCTTAGAAGTTGTGAAGTTGTTGTGTAGAAGTCGTGAAGCCGTAGCTTAGAAGTTGTGAAGTGGTCGTGTAGAAGTCGTGAAGCCGTTGTGTTGATGTCGTGAAGCCGTCGTGAATAAGTCGTGAACAAGTTGTGATTGAAGTCGTGAGATTGGTTCTAGCTACGATTAGAACTCGACATTTAGCTTTGTGTCGTTAAACCGGTGTAAGCCAAAGTTGTGTAAGGTTTTCTCCGCCATAAGGGAGCTTGTTGAAGTAGTGAAGAAAACTCTCGAGCAAGGTGTGCTCGGGGAGTGGAGTAGGGCAAGGAAGGTGTCCTTGTAGCCGAACCACTATAAATCCCACGTGTCTCGGTTTGATCTTTCCATCTCTTACTTATTTCTTTATATCGTCATTACTTTCATACATATAGGCATATATAACTGTTAGTATTAATTAGAAGTTGATTTCACATAAAGATCAATTTAAAACTCCATTCATAAAAAGAAAACTTTTATAACAAATCTAAAAGATACACATATAATTAATAATATTATTTAAGTATCATTTTTTTATATAAACTCAAATCTAATGTTTTAAAAAGGAAACAAAGTTTTCACAATAAAATTAAAAAGACGTAAAACTATTCAACCCCCCATTCTAGTTTTCCACACTTCACTTTTTCAATGAGGTTCTTGTAAGCAGTACCATACAACTGCTTTGTCTCTTTGAGTTCTTTCTCCAAGCCAGTCACCCTTTGAGTCAATTTGGTACAAATATCCATCAATTCCTTTAGTGACACTCTGCCCTCATCACTTCCAGGTGTGTTACCTCCTGGGAGAGGTGAATCATGGGGCATTTCCCCTATATTTGGCTGAGGAACAACAGATTCCTCTATGGATGAACTCCTATATGGTGATGAAGTTGGTTGTAAGGCAAGTTGAGAGCCAGATGAACCTATGGGTGTGTGATGGGACTCAACTGGGCTTGTTGATCCTTCACCCTGAATGTTTTGATTTTGAACCAACATTGTTTCAAAAAGTGGAACTACTATCCCATTAAACCCCTTAGAAGCCATGCTCATGTTACTGAAAAGTTTTTGAGTAAGGCAATGAGTTGGATAAATATTTTTATGAGATAGAAGCAAACTTTTTCTTATATTCAAAACCGTTTGTATAAACCTTGGATACATTAAAAACTTGTATTTGTTATCCACATTTTTCACCATACCATCAAAAATTAATTTTGAAAAGTTAAAAGTCCTGTTTGTTGCTAAACAAATGAGAGCAGTTGCAATATTGCTATTGAATTGCTCCCATGAGATTTTATTTGAACTTAAACAATGAAGGATGGTATGTATGAAGAATCTCCATTGTGGGGAAAAACATCCTTTTTGAAAAGTCAGAATTTGAGAAGATGTGTCATACCCCATTCTGGAAATGTGATGAAAAATTTCAGTATTAGGCAAAGAACTAATACCATTTTCATCTGCTAAATGGAGATGCCTCCTAACAGATGACTCAGTAATAGTTATTGTTTTGCCATCAACTGTTGCAATTAACTATTTGTCTCTATTCTCAAATGTAATAGTAGTAACAGTTTGCCAAAACTGTTTGATTTGAGAGACATAGATAGTAGGATTGACTGTAAGAGCATACCTGATGTGGGCAGTGTTTAGAAAATCTACTATCTGGTGGAAGTCTTGACTCCCTTCTGGTTTCTCCAAGAATGCAACCTGGTTATGTGTATCACAAAACTCTAAATTTTCTATGAAAATTAATTAAATGCTTGATTAGAGTGTGGGGTTATGATTGGACCGACTTCAATAAATTGTTTCTTTAGTTTGAAGAAATCGTATAAATAATATAAAGAAAGAGAACTATCCAATTTATGAAACCCTTAAGCAAAGTAATTGACAAAAATTACCCCAACGGCTATAAATAAACCACGGTTATTACCCAAACAGTACTAACGGCTACCCAACAGTACAAAGTTTTACGCTAGCAGTACAAACGTTTGTCTAGCAGTACAAACTTTGTGCAAAAACTTTTTCTCAGCAGTATGAACTCAATTTTCTTTTAAAACCATACTGCACTGATACATTTGGAAAGGATTAAGTGTAAAGGAAGACACTTAATCAGTTTTGGTGATATTATTGTTCTTGCATTACAACACAGTTTATTGTTTCAGTGTTAATAGTCTTCTAAGTATTAAAAAGTAGATTTTTAAAAAAGACTGCTATTATCCAAGAAACCAAACACCCCTTTAACATCAGGGGAAACACAGATAACGATTCCTCTTTTGCCCATAAACCCTCATCATTCTTTTCACCACTTACCCTTATGCAAATTTTGGTTTGTTGACTTCCTTAAATCAAACATTCACAAGAAACCATAAACAATTAATTAAACATCAAGTATTTCATTGATATTTTTTTAAAAGCTACAACCATACATCTAATTATCCAACCTAAATACTAAACATACTAAAAACATAAAAACACCATCATCATAAACTGCTTCACTCCATTTCACACCAACTTGTTAGAACCAGAGCTCTCTTCCCTGCTTTCCATCCATTTCTTCCTTTCCTCGAGTCGTTTAAACTTAATTTCAAGATCGCGAATCCTCTTTTCTAGATCATAAGGGTCTTCAAACCCATCTTGCTGCTCCTCCTGGTTTTGATGCACCACCACATTTTGCTGCTCCACCACATTTTGCTGTTGATCCTCTTCATTTTGCTGCACCACCTCACTTTAAGCCAACTCCGCATCCTGTTGATCCTCCTCCTCCTCCTCTTCATATTGTTCCTCCTCCTCAACCTCATTCACTCCCAAAACCTCATCCCAGTAAAAGTCTTTATATGCAGCCAGTTCAAAATTCTTCTCCTCATCCACGTATCTACCTGCCTATACGACCCATATTCTGCAATGGGTTCATCCCCGAAAGCATCAAACACTGCGTCAAACAGCAAATAGTTGTTTAACACGAACTCGTACTCTTCTGCATCATTTTGAAAGTTACCATTATTTGCTGCCATTGTTGAAGTTTTCTTTGAATTAAAAGGGTTATTTGTATTTGTGTGTGTTCTTTGGTATACAATCGATAGGTATAAATAGACTGGAGAGGTAGATGAATGGTTCCCAAGACTTTAGGCGGGTAAAGACACCAAAGGCGCACGCCAAAAGTAAACTGTGAATTGGAGTTGTACAAAAAAGTATCCAATTTCCTTTTACCAAGTATTGACTTTCCATGTACAATGAGTTGATGCAACAACTAGTTGTATCTCATGCTTTGTGAATAATAAACTTCCAAACTCAATATTTCCAACTAGTTGTTTGTGATGTTTGGGATGATTTAGGATCGGGTTCATTATTATTGACCCGAGGGAATAGATGTTTGACCGTGACTCGAAAGGAAATAGTAACTCGTTTGTTGCGACTTGATATTGACTCGACTTGGACAAAATTAAAGAAAGAAATAAAAACAATTGTTAAATTAAAAGTTGTAAAGATATTTGTTATTAAATTTGGTTAATAACGAAGTAAGGAAATTAGAAGTGTACGTGAGACCATGGTTGTCAGGATCCCGATCCTGATCTTAGGATCTTACGATTTTACTATACTGCAAAGCAAAAACGATCCGGATCTTACAAACGATCTTTAAAAGCTTAAGATGTTATGGGATCCCGATCTTTACCATAGGATCTTAAGTAGGATCCCGATTTTGAAAACCTTACGTGTGACATTTGGGATAAAAACGGAACACACGAGGGTTATTGGACTATTCGAGACATGCTACCCGTACACTAACATATTTGGATTTATTGGAGTATTCGTTTGGTTATTGTTTGAGTTACGGATTGGTTTTGCATTTAAGGTTTAGGGTTTAGGGTTTAGGGTTTATATAAATACTCGTTATATTATAAATTACTCGGGAAATTGATTTTCAATAAAGTCTTTTGACTTGGAAACGTTCGATAAATGAAAGAGTCATGGCGAAATTTTGTTATTTCCAAAGATTAATTTTGTCGTAAGTCCAAACTTGTTTTAAATCATAAAACGAGTATACCTTGTACTAATAAATGAGATTATGGGAAAATACCGACGATTACCAATCGACTCATCTTATTTGATATGTTTGTTGTTAGTTATCTCTTTGACTTGTTTTCGTCATCTCGTCTCGACTCGAGTTATCGTCAATACTCTTCTCGACTATTCGGTTATTCGTTTTTTTGGAGTGAGTACTCGTGAGTCCGTGTTCTCTACCGTTACACGAATGATGATACCAAACCTTTTTAAAAGGCTAAAACGAGATTATTTTTGGAAATGAGAATGATTAACTTTTGAAAACTCTTGCGCATTTGATTTTTTTGGTGAATATCGTGCCGAGTACGCTGTGTTGGCGATACGTTGCGTTAAATCATTTGATACGATATTCATTTTCTTTAATTTTTAAAAAATTTGAATATATTAGAGTATTTTCTTTTTTTTTTCGGTGGATTTTAGTGTGACTTAATCTTAATACCGCCAATTTTGTCCATATAATATTCAATTACGGATAACCGATACCCGCGGAAAAACCCGAAAAACCGATGGATAATATTAATCGGGTATCCGGTGGGATATGGGGGGGTATGGGTATATTATAAATGGGTTCAGGTATGGGTACACTAAAACCCGCCCCGAACCCGAACCCGAACCCGAACCGTTGCCATCCCTAGTTACCGGCTATAGCCGGTTTTCACCACCACGTCAGCACCATTAGCTTTTTTTTTTTTTACAACTCTTGCCACGTCAGTTATAGTTAAACCAAACCACAACTTCAATAGTCAACCGGCAATTAATCCCTTTACTCGATCATTTGTAAACACACACAATAATCAATAAACCCTAATCAAAACACACATTCTTCTGGCAAACACAAACACGCAAACAATGAATCCAAATAACAACAAAGGTATGTTTTTTAATGTTTTCACATATCAGTTGATGATTCATTGTACAATAATTAGTAACAGACTTTTGATCTATAAATGGTGATGTTTGGGGTTGTTACCGATTCTAATGTAAAATGGGGTTGTTTTGTATTTTATAATGGTTGTTATGCTATGTCTAATGTATGCTCTGTTTTTGTTTTCCATACTCTGATTTTCGTATACATAATTAGAGTAAACTTGAATTTATTGTTGAATGTAAAGCTGTGTGAATTTTTAATTTATTCAAGTTTATGCTTTAACAGGTTCAAAGGCAAAAATCCCTAGGTCCAAATTCAAAATCATTTCAAACCAGGTATACTAAAGTTGTTATGTGTTTGTGGCTAAAGTTGTATACCTTTATACCATTAAATTTTTTGAAACACATGGTATGTTGAACTATTAGGAGGTATGGGAAAACGCAGATTGGAAGAGAAAGAGCCCTTTCTATTTCTCTAGCGATGAAGAATCTGGTGATGCTGACACAAAAGGGGTAATAATGGTCCATTTAATAAGTGTTGTTTCGCTACTTTTATGACATTCTCCAGACTTAATCCATTATACTCGTTCAACTTGTAGGTAAATGACAAAGCTGAATCCTCTCAAGCTACTCCCAAAACTCAATCCTCTCAAATACCAGTTGAAAAGGCACACAAAAAGAAATTTACTCAGGATATTGTCTTGGGACTGCCGTGTAAGAAGAATAACTGGTAATTAGTAGTTTAACTATATCTATTTAATTTGGATAAATGTAATTATTAATGGTACAATAACTGGTAATTAGTAGTTTAACTGTATCTATTTTATAACTGTAATGATAGTATTTTGGTTTGTTAAATGGTAGCAATTTGTGTTCTTGATGTGATGATTGCACAGTTAGATTTAATGGTAGCAGTTTCTGTTGTTGATTTGATGATTGCACATATTTATTTAATGGTAGCAGTTTGTGTTCTTGATTTCATGTTGGTTTATGATTTAATGGTAGCAGTTTGTGTTAAATGGTATCAGTTTGTGTTCATTATCTTGGAGCCAAAATTTTGATCCAAAATTTTTAAATCTTAAAGTTTATTGTTGAATGTAAAGTTGTGTGAATTTTTAATTTATTCAAGTTTATGCTTTAATTAACAGGTTCAAAGGCAAAAATTTTAAATAATTCAATTGTTAATTTCAAATTAGAACTTGGAGCCAAAATTTTGATCCAAAATTTTTAAATCACCTAATTAAAAGCAGTTACCAAGAATAACTATTCATATTCTTCATATACCCTCTTTTCTCTCCTAAAAAAAAGACTGCAAAGAAAACACAAAAATCAAATCTTCTATCACCATTACTCTCCAAGCCAAAATCATTTTCTTTTACCCATTGTTGCTCAAGATTCATGGAAATTCAACCTATTGTTGATCATCATCTTTTGTTTCCTTCTGATAATGAACATGAAGATAACAACTTAGAATATGAATCCGAGAAGTATTCTGATGATGAAGATGCGCCTGGAACCAACCAATCAGATCGGATACTAGCTAAGAGGGGCATAACCAGGCTATTTAAGTTTCGCATGCAATATGGCAAACATGGTGGAATAAAGCTCAAGGTAACCTTCGATGCATTGAATAGGGTATCAGGGTTACACAGAGCACTGTTTTCGAGTTTTTTAGGATATCTGGTTCGTGAGCACATAGGTTTGAAGATTCTTTCCTGGAAGAAGGTGAATAAAGAATCAAGAGATAAACTATGGGCTGAAATCACGGTACATATATACTATTTTTTAACCCAGTACTACATAAGTTTATCTATGTAGTTACATTATGTGCAACTAATTAACAACATTGTGTTAATCTTTGCAGCGATATTTTGATGTTGACGTGACATTCAGAAAATTGGTAATGACTCGTCTTGGTCAACTGCTAAGGAATTTCAGAATGAAGCTCAGAGAAAAATACATTTTGCCCAACCTAAATACACCTTCGAAACTGAATGAAGTCCCGGCCAAGTATAGTGCAATTTTGAAATCAGAACAATGGGTCGAGTTTGTAAACTACACGACCACCGATGCATACAAGGTTTTAATTAGTCATCTTTATTTAAGTCTCTATGTCATTTCATAATTTTCAGTTTGCAGCATTACCGCATCTAAACGCCTTATGATTTTGTGTTTTTAGGAGAAATCAGATAAAGCTAAAATGGCGCGTTCCAAAAATATTTATCAGCATAAAATGGGACGAGGTGGATATGTTTATGTCAAAGAGAAAATGGTAAGATTACATAATGTTTGTTTTACAAATTGAGAGACGATCAGTTTGAGAAATGAATCTGTTTACATTGCACAATTTGCACATTTGCATTTAATACCCTCATATTTTCGATTATCTTGGTTTAACTTTACATGTGTATGCATCCTCATATTTTCGTTTATCTTGGTTTAACTTTACATGTGTATGCATTTGATGTTTATTAGATCGAAAATAAAGAAATTGAAGCAGATGAAGAACCCCCGCGTGGTATAATGTGGTTGAAAGGAAGGGTAAACAAAGACGGGGAATATCCAGATGATGAGATTAGATCAATGGGAGATAAACTTGTAAGTTTGACTGCAAATTCTATTATTATGCTTATATACCAACAGCATTAACTGTGTACTAGCAGTAGTAACTTGTATACCAGCAGTATTAACTGCGTACTAACAGCAGTAACTGTGTACTAGCAGTAGTAAACACTTGGCATATTTTTCATTGAAGTTCATAAGCAACACTAACTCCAGCTGAGCAGCATTAACACAAATATAAGCAGCAGTTACTATAACAACATCAAGAAGACTTTTAATCTCAACATTTCTCATATTTTTTGTGCAGAAAGAAGCTAATGACTAGATCACGGAAGGAACCTTGAGTCTTGATAATGGCATTGATGCCATGACAGTTGTGTTTGGTAAGGAAAATGGAGGTTATGCAAGAGGAGTGGGAAGTGGAGTTACATACAAGAGGTATTTTGGTCTTCCTCGAAGCAGACAAAAAACTGATGAAAGAATTGAGTTACGTCAAACTTAACTTGATAATGAGAGACGCGAGCATCAACAAAAAGATTTATTAGTCAAGAAATTGTTCACCGAGATGACCGAAAAAGATGTATTGGTCAAGAAATTGTCCAATGAGATGACAGAAACAAAGGGAATACTTACTGAACTGATGGCACAGTTGAGTAACCAAGGGGTGCAGTTAAATTTGTCATCTCAATTGCCAGTAGCCTCAGATGTAAGCCATTTTTTATGTTGTTAACAATTTCATTTTCTAATGCTAACACCACTGATGCTAATGATAGCAGGCATTGAACATAAACTGATGAGTCAATGTATTTCTTAATTTATACTGCAGGTGAATCCAATGGCCATTGATAATATAGATAGCAGCGCTTATGAGTTGGACGGAACTCAGTCAAGTGATGTTGTACGTGCTGAAGATGCGAGAATTCAGGAGAAGTCTAATGGCATTGTAACTTCGAAAAAGGTAATGGAAACAATGGTAAGTAATAAAACATCCCCCTTTGATTTTTGAATTTTACATACATGACTAATGTACCGTGTTTTATATATACGTATAGGAACCTGCTAAAACTGTCAGACCTAAGAAAACGCCTAAGTCACGACGAAACGGGTCTACAGATTCCCAATCTCAAGGAAATGTGTCTCTAAGACAAGGACTACCAACAGTATGTATTTCAACATGTTTCTTGTTATTCTTTTGTTTAAATAATGTAACGTGTTTTATATATACATATAGGAACCTGTTAAAACTGTCGGACCTAAGAAAACGCCTAAGTCACGACAAAACGGGTCTCCAGATTCCCAATCGCAATAAAATGTGTCTCCAACACAAGCACTGCCAACAGTATGTATTTCAACATTTTTCTTGTTATTCTTTTGTTTAAATAATTTTTGATATATACATGCAAAAATTCTTTTTTTTCGACATTTAAGTGCAAACTGTAGCACTTAAAGAAATCAAATATTGTTGCTTTAGGTACCGTATACAAGTCTCATGGAAAACAAATGTTGCATAACCAAGCACTCCCAAATGATCGCTACAAAGTGTCAATTGATTCATCGTTAGTGGATACAGCATGCATACTGGACGTAGCAAATAATGGGTTAAAAACAGTTAAGAAAGGCGTAGGTGGTTTCGTTGCATGGCCAAAGGATCAAGTTATTCTTGAAGAGGAGGTACATACTTGTGTTTTTTCATCCTACATATATATAAATCTTCATATTTAATTCAATGTTTGATACAAGCGTCTTTTGTTACTACAGGTTACACCACCAACTACGATGCAAAAGATTAGTGACAACAAAAGTGGACCAAAAGTACCATCGAAGCGCAAAAATTATGTCTCTATTGAAGCCATACAAAGGAAATTGAATAGTCAAAAGGCTTTAAATTATGGTACTTGAGAATTTGATTATGTACGACATTACAATTGTATATTCTGTTCAGTTATATACATTCGAGTTTTATTCAATTTGAAATTTCTTTTTGTTTTTAATTCTGTTTTATATATATACTAGACTATAGACCCGCGGGTTTCGCGGGTGTCAATAAAAATATTTTTTATTTAACGTTATCAATAAATTATTGAAACTTACAATTCGTGGGTTAAAAGAATACAAAATTTAGAATCACAGTCGCAGAATTTTAAAGATAATGGTGAAATAAAGTTTCGTAACTATTGAAAGTTTGAAACTATTAAAACTTTAACATGTTTGGTTGTTGGCCCTCTTCCTTAGAAAAATAAAACATATAAATTAGTAATGTTAGGTTGGATTGCAATATACATAATTTCAAGTGTTCACCAAAAACAGTAAACAAAATTAAAGAATCATTTGAATTGCTATCAAGGGAACCATTTTGCACATTTTAATGAAGCCCCAACACCCTCTTCAATAATCACTCACATACACATGTCTATGCTTGAATATCAAATAAGGCTTGTCATCTAAATCTGATCACCCTCATAGAAATGCATTCAACTGTTTTGACCCATTGGCTTGAACTGACTGAGTGCATTTTTATAGCCAATATACTTAGGTATTCTGGATAGAGCAACCTAGCATGTTTTTTCTTTGACTTTATCACAATAAACAAATCAGGCAATGCCAACTTTCTTTTCTAACTATCAACTAAATGATGATTGTATAGAGATATATGTGTTACTTCCATGTGACCGGTGCTTAAGCCATTTTATCAAGCTCATCTAAAACTGCCCATAGTTTTGGATCTTCATAATCTTTAATGAGAAGTGTAGGATTTGCTGTCAAAAGCTGGCTCTCTGGATTTCTAGTCGCTAAGCCAACTACTGGCATTCCAGCTGCCACACCAGCCTTTATTCCAGAAACCGAGTCCTAAACCCATAAAGAATAACATTAGACAATACAAATTGGGACATTCAAATATCATTCAATTTCTAGAGGTGGCGAAATGGGTGGGTTTGGTAATGGGTCAAACTGAGTATGGGTCATTGTGGTTCATTTTCGGGACGAAGTGAGTATGGGTCATTGTGGTTCATTTTCGGGACGAACAAAACAAGTCGGGTTGGGTTGATCCGGAACACCTTTTTCTAATAGAGATAATTAAAATTTTATTAAACATAGAGTGTGGGACTTTCAACCTGCTTGATATGCGCGGCCCATCTGGCCCGTTTTCTTTTTATATTACCCCTTTGCATGTTAGACATTAAACAACCCGCATCCACCTCTAGTTCAGATTAAACCACATTTCAAAAATGTATTCCAATACAAGAATCTTATGGAAACAGGTCAACTGTAATTTTAGATGTTTGCAGTGACGATGATACACAAAAACAGCTAATTTTGACGCAGAGTTAACCAAAGCATGAAATTAATACCTCACAGATGAAAGCATGCTCTTTTGACACATTTAGAACTTCAAGAGCCTTTAGGTAAGGATCAGGTGCTGGTTTGGGATGCTCACATTCATCACTGATAATAACCAAATGGAAGAAATCAGTAAGACCAAGACTTGAAATCATTAGCTCAGCGTTAGGCCTAGGGGCATTAGTAACCGCAGCACGTTTCAAACCATGATCTTCAACCCATTTTGTTAATTTGTAAAGACCCTTTATGGGTTCAACCTTCTCCTTCACCAATCTGATACAAATAGAGATCAGACACCAAATCAAAATACACAAACACACACACACGAAAAGTGTCTTACTTTCTAAAATATGCTTCTTTCTCTTCACAAAACTTTAAGCCCCTTGGGATATCATCAGGGAAAAGGGCAGCTGCAATGTCGTCATTGTGTTTTCCAGCAATAGTCTGAACAAAGAAATCTTCATCTATCGGAACACCATTATTGAAACCAATCTGTTAAAACTAAACATTAGTTTAAGATTTTCATAAATTAACAAATTCTTTTTAACAGAAGGGAAATAATAAACCTCCAGAAGCATTTCTCGGAAAGCAATGTGGTGGATGGGATCTGAATCACAAAGAGTTCCATCAACGTCGAACAATACTGCTTCAAGTGGAGCGAGAGCAGTAAATGCAGATTTGCTGTTGCAAAGAACCAAAAATGAAGCCTGTGATTCTTCTCTTTTTACATTTTTTTGGAAAACTAAATACATGGATGCATATACAGATTTCAGACTCAAACTTTTGGATTCATTTGATCCAACTATAGGCTGATGTGAGGTCCAAATGAGCACAACTATTATCTTCATAAGGCTTAAGCACTGACTTGAACAATGTAGTTAGAGTAGCAACAAAAAGATGGGCGGTATTACACAATGCCCTTTTTTAGTAATATAGCAGCACTTAACTACAAAGCTGACTATAATGATGAACACGGCAGTCTCAGCATTCTATCAAAAATAGAAAAATTAATACTAAAAAAGACACCAACACGGCCTTTAGCCCTCATAAGGTCCACCGTCAGCTTTATATGTTCTTCAATGGTTATTTAAGAATGTTTCTTGCATTTTATAAATGGTTTTTATAATATGGTTCTTATAAATGTTCTTAAGTGTAACCACCGCCAAATGGCCTAGTGGTAAGGTCATTGGTTTCCTCACAAGGAATCAAACCTCGCTAGGTGTTTACATTTGGGGGTGGCCAGAGAAGGGTCAGAAACGGTCCCCCGGATTAACCCGGTGAGGCCGCGTACATCTAAGTCAAAAGGCTCGCCCTCTCCGGGTAAAAAACCTCGTTCATTTACCCGTTTGTTTTCTTACATTACTCTTAATAAATTAATGAAGAAAAAGCATTTTAAGATCTTGTGGTATCTAAACGTATATAAGAATTTCTTGCATTACTTTCTTCAGGAAATTACTTTATCCCTAACACTCAAAACTGCTTATCTGATTTAAAATAAGAGAATAATCACATAGACACTTAAATAAGCATACCCCAAACATCCTCTAAGCTTTAGCCAAACCAGATCCATATTCACACAGATTCAAAAGTAAAAAAAAACATCCTCTAAAGCGTCTTAGGCAAAACCCTCAATTCCTAATTTCACTAACAGTTAATAATCAAAACAAAATCAGCCATATAATGCGTCTTAGGCAAAAACCCCAATTTGATTAGGGTTTATAAAAATTGAAATTAAAAAAATACAAACTATACATACCAAGATCTTGAATCCGGAATAAATTGTTGTAAATATAGAATCTTTCATTTTGTTCTCGATGATATGGATATTGAATCTGGAATAAATTGTTGTAAATATGGATCTTGATGATATAGAAAGTGTGATAACAAATTAGAGATGAGGCTAGCAAAAAAGACGGAAGTCAAATTGGCTGGAACTGACGCGTGTATATATGACGTCAATATATGACGTCAGAATAGGGGTGGTGACATTCAAAAAACTTTTCTTTTATTATATATATATATATATATATATATATATATATATATATATATATATATATAATATATATATATATATATATATATATATATATATATATATATTCATTCCAGCAGCACTAACATAGTACTAGCAGTAGTAACTCTGCTTCAGCAGGACTAACTTAGTACTAGCAGTAGTAATTCTGCTCCAGCAGTACTAACTTAGTACTAGCAGTAGTAACCCTGTGACTAAAAGATACACTCACATAATATGGTCACGCTTATCAACATTATTGGTCACTCTTTGTTTAATTCGATGTGTAACTAAATATTACAAAATGCCACACAAACTAAAAATTCATGTGACCATTGGATGAACAATAGTCACGCAAAATACACATTTCTTCACTTTAAACAGCGTACGGTCACACTTATTAACACTTTTGGCCACTTTCTGCTTAATTGTATGTGACTAAATACCCAAAACAAACATGCTTTGTGTGACTAAATATTACAAAAGGCCACACAAACATAAAATTCAAGTGGCCATTGGATGAAACAATAGTCATACAAAATACACATTTTTTTTACTTTAAACAGCATATGGTCACACTTATTAACACTTTTGGCCACTTTCTGCTTTTTTTTATGTGACTAAATACCCAAAACAAACATGCTTTGTGTGACTAAATATTACAAAAGGCCACACAAACATAACATTCATGTGGCCATTGGATGATCAATAGTCACACAAAATACACATTTCTTCACTTTAAACAGTATATGGTCACACTTATTAATACTTTTGGCCACTTTTTGCTTAATTGTTTGTGACTAAATACCCAAAACAAACATGTTTTGTGTGACTAAAATATACAAAAGGCCACACAAACATAAAATTCAAGTGGTCATTGGATGAACAATAGTTACACAAAATACACATTTCTTCACTTTAAACAGCATATGGTCACACTTATTAACACTTTTGGCCACTTTTTACTTTTTTGTATGTGACTTAATACCCAAAACAAACATGCTTTGTGTGACTAAATATTACAAAAGGCCACACAAACATAACATTCAAGTGGCCATTGGATGATCAATAGTCACACAAAATACACATTTCTTCACTTTAAACAGCATATGGTCATACTTATTAACACTTTTGGCCACTTTCTGCTTAATTGTATGTGACTAAATACCCAAAACAAAAATGCTTTGTGTGACTAAATATTACAAAAGGTCACACAAACATAAAATTCAAGTGGCCATTGGATGAACAATAGTCACACATAATACATATTTCTTCACTTTAAACAGTATATGGTCACATTTATTAACACTTTTGGCCACTGTTTTTTAAATTGTATGTGACTAACTCCAAGAAAACAACACACGTTGTGTGACTAAATCATCACAAATGTCACGTTTATTATATATTCATGTGGCCACAGGACGGGAAATAGTCACACAAAATACACATTTACTTGAATAAATCATCTCAAATGTCACATATATTATATATTTATGTGGCCAAATGACGAACAATAGTTACTCTCAAAAAATATTTGTGTGACTATAAAGTGTTTACGGTCACTGATATTGATTAATCCAACAAAACTTGTGCCTAATTTGTCAAACATATTCGGGTTTTGGTCACTTTTTTTCAATGAAAACAGCCATAAACTAAACAATGTCACCATATGCCACCTACGGTGGCGCGACCTTTGGTGACAAAAAAAAAAAAAAAAAAAAAAAAAAAAAAACATGTGTGACTATATGCATATCGTCACACATTTTTGGAGTGACCAATACCCATATCTGTACAGGTGATCAAACACATGGTGGGAAATAACTTTTGACATCGATTCTCTTAAAACTTTCATCAAAAATCTGGCGGGCAACTCAGTTTACCCCAAACATTAATTTCTAAAACAGACTAATTAGAATTTAACAAAGATAACATATATAAACGACATCATATAATAAACAATTAGCCAATTATTTGAAAATACAAACTTTATTTACACAAAAAGAGAGCTCGCTAAAAGATTAGGGAGGCTTTCAAAACCATCAGCATATTTATTTCCAGCAACAGACTCTTGAAAAGCAGAAGGAAATGATTTTGGCATTTTGCTTCTCCTGCACATTTGCAGCGGTGTGTGTGTGTTCGGAGAAGGAAAAGGGGCAGCGGTGTGTGTGTGGAAAAGAAAAAGTAGTGGTTAAGACCTTAAGGGTGTGTGTTACGGTTTTAGGATGAAAAAAAGAGAGAGGGAAAAGTATAAGCTCAAAATTTTCATTTGATAAACAGAGGGAAAAGTATGGTGTTCAAAATTTTTGTGAAATGGAACCGGGTTGATTCGTAATATCCGGTCTGTAACCTATTACCTGATACGAGCCGGTTTCCTAAGAAGAGACGGGTCTCTATATTTGTAAGGATGGACCGGGCTTTTTAAAAATAACCGGTCTTCTTTTTATTTTTGCTTCTAAACCGGGTTTAATTTTTAAAGGGTCTCAATAATATTTAGAGTCCGTTTTCTTTTAAAAAAGGTCTCCATAAGGGGGTCTCAACACCCAAATGTGTAGTAGTGAAAACTGCTCATGTTACTCCTAATCCTAGCTAGCAAAATATTCACCCGCAGGCCATATATATATAGCCATGAAGCACCACCATTGTTCTATTTCCTGTCTCATAGTGGTTATCACTATCTCATTGGCAACAAGGGTCAACCCCAAAACCTCTCTCCTTGGCATTATTATGTATGTCTATAATTGATTTCATTTTATAATGTCTCCTTATCCTACAAAAATGGTGTCACAGCTTGCCGCAACTCTGTGTAGTATTGTTTGTGATTAAACAACACACTATGCACCTAATAATTCTATCAATAATTGGAAGTATAGCGATTTTATCGAAATAAAACATACCCAAACTGAACCAAGGTTGTGTTTGAATAAAACATACCCATGTTACTTTTGGGGCATCATCAACAAACAAGTTGTTCTTGTTCTTATGGGTGCACAGAAAGAGTTCAGAAGCACTAGGATCTCGAGAGAGTTCTTCTCGCTAAACAAGTTATACAATCAAATTTTAATAATTTGTGAAAAAAAACTTAATAATATCCTACTATTCGATACGGCCATTTTTAAAAATTCAAAAAATTCGAATAATTTATAAAAATTCGAAAAAAATTATTAAAATTCGTAAAATTTATAAAAATTCGAAAAAATTTATAAAAATTCAAAAAAACTTATAAAAATTCGAAAAAATTTTAAAAATTCAAAAAATTTATAAAAATTCGAAAAAAATTTTGAATTCGAAAAATTTATAAAAATTCGAAAAATTCGAATTTTTATAAAATATAAAATATAAAAATTCGAAAAAAAATTTATAATTTTTTTTATATTTTTCATATATTTTTATAAAAATTTTGAATTCGAAAAATTCGAATTTTTATAAAATATAAAATATAAAAATTCGAAAAAAATTTTATAATTTTTTTTATATTTTTCATATTTTCATATTTTTATAAAAATTCGAAAAATATATTTTTTCGAATTTTTATAAAAAAATTTTTAAAATTTTTCGAATTTTATAAAAATATGAAAAATATAAAAAAATTCAAAAAATATGAAAAATATAAAAAAATTTATAAAAAAAAATCGAATTTTAATATTTTATATTTTATAAAAATTCGAATTTTTCGAATTTTTATAAATCGGACGAATTCAAAAAAAAATCGAATTTTTAAAATTTTTTTTCGATTTTTTATAAGTTTTTTCCGAATTTTTATAAATTTTTCGAATTTTTATAAATTTTTTCGAATTATTATAAGTTTTTCGAATTTTTATGAATTTTTTCGAATTTTTTGAATTTTTATAAATTTTTTCTAATTTTTATAAATTTTTCGAATTTTTATAAATTTTTTCGAATTTTTATAAATTTTTCGAATTTTTATAATTTTTTTCGAATTTTTATAAATTTTTGGAATTTTTAAAAAAAAATTCGAATTCAAAAAAAAAAAAAAAAAAAAAAATTAAAAAAAAAGGACGGGCGCTGCAACGATTGTTAGCCTTAAGGGGCTAACGTGTAACATGGGGGATCAAAAGTGAATGAAACAGTGCCACTTAACGGAACTCACTTAACTCCGATTAACATGAGGGACCAAAAGTGAATGAAACAGTGTCAAATCCGGACCATTTTTGCACTTATTGAACCACAGGGACCAAACGTGCAATTTGGCCAAACCACAAGTACGATTTTTGCAATTTACTCTTTATTTGCTTGACAAACAGTTTTTCCCCTCTTAGATTTTGCAATAAATGTGGGCAATATCCATACTCTACACAATGCCTCCCACGTGGTTAGATTCATAAACTCTGGTTTCTGAGCTTTCTTCCTTGCCTTAGGGGACACGGAGTGGTCACTGGTTGCACACGGGCTGGATCAACCAGCTTGGGAACACCGCCGCCTGAAGGGCTGGTTGAAGGTTGGCTGCCCAACGGGTTTGGGAGGGCTGGCTACCCAACCAACTACTGCTTGCCTTGTTTCTTCTACAAATGTGGTGCTGCTTGTATTATTTGTTCCAAATTAAATGAAAAAAATAAAATAAAATTGGGAGGGTTGAAAAAGTGATGAATGACTAAAAATTAAGTTGGGAGGATTGGTTGAGAGGGTTGAAAAGGTAAAATGAGTTGGAGAGATGTTATTGGTGGAATTTGGGAGGGTTAAAATGTAGCACTACATGACTCCTTTTGCCCTTAGACATGCAATCGCTAATGCTTTTTGATCCAACTTTATTGAATACGCGCCTAACATCAGCTTCAACCATTGGGTTCCATCTGCACTTATTCAGTTTATTCAAAAAAGGTAAAGATAATTAATAAAGGAACTTAATTATGCATAGAATGTATCTTGGAATTCTAACAAACCTATGTATTAGTTTATGAAATAAGAGCAGTCGGTATGGTCCTTGTCGGCACGCCGTGATGACCAGGCAAGCTGCCCGTCGCTCGCCTTGACACCGGCTATACTCGCCGTCGCTCGCCGTTGAAGGAAAACTCGTCTGCACGGCGATGTTCTTTTTCTGACAATCCGAACGTTTTCTTCATTTATTCGATTTATTAATTTGAAAACGGTAATATTACCGTTTTATTACCGTTTTCAAAATAAACCGTTTGTCCCTTTTTAAAAAAAAAAAAAAAAAAAAAAAAAACCTTCACAAACCACTATATATATACCATAACATACACATATAATTTTCTCACACTACACTTATCAAATAAACCACTTATCAAAAAAATAATGTCGCAAAATCCAAACGAACATATGTATTTCACGAACCTCCTCGCCTCGAATCCATACGGGGGTTCGTCGCAAAATTCTAACTCCCCATCGCCACAAATTCCTCCGTATGGGACGCAATTGCCTCCCGAGGCGATTTACCAAAACCAACAATTTGCGTTTCAAGGATTCGCAAATTACCCCCAACGTCCAGTTTCCCAATCTCAACCACAGTTCTATAACCCATCGCAACCTTCATAATTTCCTATACCACAATCAGAACCGCAATTCAAAGTACCTGCGGCCCGTGAACCGTCCAAATCACGCGGGAAAAAAACAATGGCTAAAAAATCCAAAAGAGTCGTGAATTTGGACGATGACGATGATGATGACCTTGAGGCGGTGGCTCAAGTTTCGAAGAGAAACTGGTCCAGGGAAGAAGAGAAGCTGCTTGCGGAAATTTGGATTGAAATTTCGCATGATAAGGATATCGGAAATGACCGTTCCGATGAATTCTTTTGGAACCAGATTCTCGAGATGTTCAACGATCAATCTGGCCGTGAACCTCGTTCCAAAAATATGCTCACCGGTAAATGGACACGGGTTAACGGTGATTGCCAAAAATTCAAAGCTGTCTACAAACATTTGCAGCGTCGAAGCGGTGAAAACGACGGCGATCATCTGGAGAATGCAAAGGAAAATTTCGAACAGCGCTTTGCCGGGAGAAAGTTCGCATATGTTCACGTGTGGGATATTTTGAAAAAGTATCCCAAATGGGATGCGGAGGATCCCATTGACGTTACATGTCTCGAGGATATTTTTGGTCCTGACAGACGTCCTCGTCCCGACGGCGCCTACAAAGCGCGGGCTGCAAAGAAACAGAAGTCGACTTCAACGTCGAGCGCGGCGAGCTCGGGTGGGAGTCAAACGAGTTCTTTTTCGGGCCACTTGTCCGAAAAATATTATTCCGAAAAAGCGGACGTTCAAATATCCGCGTACGAGGCGAGGAGGGAGAAGGATCGGAAGACGTTAGAGATGGAGGAGATGAAGTTTCTGATGATAGATCCCGACCAAACCACACCGGCCAAAGCCGCTATCATTCGCCGGAGACAAAAACAAATCATGAAAAAATATCAAGTCAACGACGAGGAAGACGATGATTAAGTTTATGTTTAGTATGTGTTATTAGTATTTGTTGTATCGT
The DNA here is from genome assembly GCA_021014915.2 of Artemisia tridentata subsp. tridentata. Lineage (NCBI taxonomy): Eukaryota > Viridiplantae > Streptophyta > Magnoliopsida > Asterales > Asteraceae > Artemisia > Artemisia tridentata. The sequence continues at coordinate 285,317,667 of CP139503.1, forward strand.
TATTTTAATTCCCGTATCCTTTTTTTTTCGTATCGTAACTTTATGTTTAGTGTGTGTTTAAATTTGATGTATTTTATTTTTATTTTTATGAAATGAATTTAGTTTATTTGTGTATTTGAATAAAAGAAATAAAAATAGATAGTGGTGGAGCCCAAATGAGTAAGTTGTGGTATGTTATGGAAAGAGGGGGGTTGTAAGTTGTGGTATGTCATAATGACGTGGCACCCCGTGAGACCCGAATGAAGAGTTTTACCTATGTCATGACACCTTCTGGTCTAAGTTGTTATTGAATCAAAAACTAAAGTAACAACATCACAATCTCAAATAAAAATAAAGTGACACCTACTCGGCATCCACGCCACTAGCGAGCTTCGATTGTGCATCCAATCACAATACATAAACCCTAATTTCATTAGAGTGATCGGTACCCTTGGCTGGTGATCTCGCGTCGTCGGACCAGCCGAGAAAATTGGATGGCTCACGGTACCGTGGGTGGCGCCATGGTGGCCAGCCCACGCCGTGGTTTTTTTATTTTTTATTTATTATTATTATTATTATTTTTTGGTGGGTTTGTTTGTGTTTGTGTTTATAAGTTGTGTTTGTATTTGTGTTTGTGTTTGTGTTTTTTTTTTTTTTTTTTTTTTTTTTTTTTTTTTTTTTTTTTTTTTTTTGAGTTGCAGGTATGGAGAAGAAGACCAGGAAGGAGCAGAAGACCAATTTTTTTTTTTTTTTTTTATTTATTTTTATTTTTTTAATATAAATAATTAATCTACAGTTTATACCCTTAAAGTTTGATTTCATTGTCATCTTTATTTTAAAGTTACATTAGTAACTAATATTATGTAAATGAAGTTTATTTTAGTTAATATTGTGTATGTTTTATTTTATTTTAAAAAAAAATAAAAAATAAATAAAAATAATAATAAATAAATAAATAAATAAAATTGGACGACGACACCACATTTTCTGGTGCCAAGGGTAACGGCCAGAATGTGGTGCCATAGAGATTTTTGCTGACGTGGCAGCAACTTTTCGGCCATGGCTTGAAGCCATAGCTTGTGGATACCCAATGCTCTTATAATTATAACAAATTAGCAAAATACACGTAAATACACTAACTAATTTCATCAACTAGCCTCAATTCACAAATTAAAACAACATCAATGCAAACCTCATCAAAACCGATTATGTTACAAGTGTGATTTACATTGTGTGAAAGTTGAAGTATATAAAGATAAATTAAAAAAAACACACACTAATTTTTGATTGCATACAACGCAATTTAATAACATATAACCGATCAAATTCAATGAAATTAACACAAATATAAACTGAATGTTACCTAATAATCGACTGCAGATGTTGTCGTGGTGGTTATCCCCTAAGGGCACTTTCAACGCTAACGTGAAGGTGCGTTAAAGGGAGAAATGAAGTGCGTTAACCTGCGTTAAGGTGAAGTTAACCCTTGAATGGGTGTTGCGTTAACGCAGCGCTAAGGGGGTGCGTTAACGCAGCGCTAAGGGGGTGCGTTAACCCCTTAACTCTGCGTTAAGAGTAGTTTGTGTTAAAAAAAAAAAAAAAAAAAAAAAAAAAAAAAAAAAAAAAAAAATCACTTTCGCCCCTTATAAAGGTGAGTAAGGGTGAGTTATGGTTGAAAGAGTTTTAAGATGAGTTAAGGTGAGAGGGTTAAAGCTGATGTGGCAGTGTATTAAAGTTTAACCATGTGTTAGGGTTGTGAGTGCTCTAAGTGATGTTAAGGCACCCATTTTTTAAAGTTATGAGTCGTTGTGTGGTTGTGTTGTGCCAGAAATCCTTTAAGTGGGGTTAAAAAGATATTTAAAGACCAAGTTATAATGAATTTAAGAACATACCCTTTCACATTTTTCAGTCTTTCATATTTACCATATACTACCTCCGTTCCTAAATAAATATCCACTATTGATTGTTAAAGTTTTTTTTTTAGAACTTTGACCTTAAATTATTTCATTTGTGTTATGTAATACTTAATGAAAATTATACCTATGAAAAGACATTTAAAACTCAATCTATTCATATGTTTTGCATCAAGTATTACATAACACAAATAAAATAATTTGATGTCAAAGTTTAAAAAAGAAGACTCTAAAAGTCAATAGTGGACAATTATTTAAGGACGGAGGGAATAATTTATAATGTCTGTTGTAGTGATTGTGTTTGTTTTTAAATGAGGAAGTAGGTTTTCACGCGTTGCCGCGGAGCATTTGAAATTGATATCTTTGCTATTTCGGATGGTTTGTACTAGAGTTGGCAAAACGGGCGGGCCGGGCGGGCACGGGCTAGAATGGGCACGGGCTTAAACGGCATTGGCTAAAAAGGCACGGGCTAAACGGGCACATGTTATACAAATCGCTTTATAGAAGACCGAAAATGACGAAATAAATTCCTTAAACGTAATACCCCATTTTTATTTTAAAAATTATATATATATATATATATATATATATATATATATATATATATATATATATATATATATATATATATATATATATATATGTATATATATATATATATAAGTTTTTCTTCAAAAACGATTATAATGTTCTATAATTAAGAGAAAATATGTGTCCATTGTGCCCATTTAACTTTTCAATGGGCTACATGTGCCCATTTCAAAAAAAGAAAGAGGCTAAATGTGCCAAAATCTTTTACAAAGTAGTTAAAACTAGCTCATTTTTTTCATTTTGTGCACAAATTGCAACCTCTAGTTTGTACACATAAGACAATTGCTACAATATCTTTGTAAATACAGAAACATAAATGATTTCAGACATCCATGAAAAACAAACAATGTATTTCACAAAAATTACGTCACCAAGAAAAAAGTAAAGTAAAGTAACTCCTAGTATTCCACGGGTTATATGTCTCAATATCGTTTTTCACGGTGTATGGGGGAGGTTGAGACGTAGATAGCTTTACCCCTACCTAAGATAGAGAGACTGCTTCCGGTTCTACTAAAGGTAGAAAAAGACCCCGGCCTAGGATCGAAACCTTTGACCTCTGTCACTAGAGGCAAGGTATTAACCACTTGATCCAACCTTGCTCTTCAAAAATTACATCACCAAAAGAATATGCCAAATACCAAAAGAATACATTTACTGTCATAGAGATATACATATGTGCATGACAAAATTGCTACCAATGGCCATCACAAAAATACACCTACAAACACCACCAGACCCAAGAACCCGGTGAACTGCTAAAACTATCTCCAAATTTTTTTTGACGCAAGTATCTATACTACATATAATGCACAAATGAATCTCTCTCCAAAATTTTCAGACTTACAAGAAATAAAGCATGATTTACAACACTTTAATGCACCTGATTTTCAGAATTACAACAAAGTAAGCATATTGTACAACAACATAAGCATGCTGTAATTTTCAGACTTACAACATTAATGCTATTAATTAATACACCCCATCACCAATTAATACAAAATGTAAAGCACAATGTACAAATAGATTTTCAGCCTATTTTTCAGTTTATATGGTGACCGCGTCTAGAAGATGAAGATGAAAGGATTTCTAATCTTGCAAAACATAAACAAGTGTCGAAATACAAATAAAAAATAAACAAGATCTCAGTTTTCACTTTCGAAGCAAAACTTCCTTTTATTATTCGAACCTTTTAGAAGAAAGAATAAAACCAATCGTTTCATGCTTTCTTTTGTTCGGTTTAAACGAAAACAACAAAACACCAACCTTACACAAGACCTTGTTAGCAAGATCTTGAAGTCAATCCGACTTCTAATTCATAAATAAAAATGAAAAAGCAAAGATCTCAGTGTGTTTTTCATTAAAAGCTGTAACAATCTTTAGAGATCTATCTAACACCCATCATTGATTTTTAACAAGAAAGAAAAACAAATGACACCTTACCCGAGACCCTCGTAAAGATCTTGAAACCGAAAATGTCAAGACCATTAGAAGGGTGACGTTTGTTTTGGTTCGCGTGTATGAAACATATGTTATTCGGTTGTGTTGAGTTAAACCGAATGATATTTAATTGTTTGCTTCGTGTGATGTTTAAGTGTGGAGATGCGTTTTTATCAAAGGAGTAATAATGGTTTCATTTTTGTGGCTGCAAGGTTAAATGGAGGGAGAAGGTAGGGACGAATTTTTATGAAATGAGAGAAAATGTGGTGGCTGCAAGTGTGATAGAAATGATATTAGGGTTATTGATATTGGGCTTGTGCTAGGGTTATTGATGGGTTTATCTAAATATTTTAAGAATTATACTTTGGCGGCTAAAATTGGTATAATGATTTGATTGAACTGAATTTGTTACAAGTTGGGTTGTTTGGAATTAATTTTGGCTTATTATTGGATTATGGTTGGTTTTGGGCTTTCTAATATTTACGGGGTTGATTATTTCACATGGTTAAATTTTGTACGTTAATGAAATGTGACTGCAGAGTTAAATTGTTTGTCACTTATCTGAGCTTGAAGTGACATTTCACGTAAACTTAATCCTAACTTTTTTACGTCAAACTTATTGAAAAAATGTTATATGTAAAAAACGTGTAATCGAATATTATTTGCTCGCCGCAAAATATAGTTACTGGGTACTTAGTTACCGTATG